>WYDK02084907.1:0-15009 GCA_009867345.2 Toxicodendron radicans | reverse complement strand
AAGTGCAATATCCTTGAATCGTGTGGGTTCGTTTGATTTAGGATAAGACTCAGATCATTCTGATTGCGACCTCATGGCCCTTAAGCTCATTGATGAAGGATGGAAGATCCTTGTGAGTGCAATATCCTTGAACAGCGTGGGTTCGTTTGATTTAGGATAAAACTAGGATCGTTCTGATCATGACCTCATGGCCTTTAGGCTCGTTGAGGAAGGATGGAAGATCCTTGTGAGTGCAATATCCTCGAACCGCGTAGGGTTTGTTTGATTTGGATAAGACTCGGATCATTCAGATCACAACCTCATGGCCCTTAGGCTCGTTGAGGAAGGATGGAGGATCCTTGCGAGTACAATGTCCTCGAACCGCATAGGTTCGTTTGATTAGGATAAGACTTGGATCGTTTAGATCACAACCTCATGGCCCTTAGGCTCGTTGAGGAAGGATGGAAGATCCTTGCGAGTGCAATATCCTCGAACCGCATGGGTTCGTTTGATTAGGATAAGACTTGGATCGTTCAAATCGTAACCTCATGACCCTTAGGCTCATAGAGAAAGGATGGAAGATCCTTGCGAGTGCAATATCCTCGAACAACGTGGGTTCTTTTGATTAGGATAAGACTCAAATAGTTCAGATGGAAACCTCATGGCCCTTAGGCATGTAGAGGAGGGATGGAAGATCATTTCGAGTGCAATATCCTTGAACTACGTGGATTCATTTGATTAGGGTAAGACTCAGATCGTTCAAATTGCAACCTCATGGCCCTTGGGCTTGTTGAGAAATGATGGAAGATCCTTGCGGAGTCGTTACCCCCGGACCTTGAAGGCTCGTTTTATTGGGGTAAGACTCAGACCATTTAGATCGCTACCGACAAGCTCTTAGGCTCGCTTATTGGGGTATATCTGAAGATCTATTGGAGAAAATTGTGGAGTCCTTGGCGCTTTTAACAATGGAGACATTCTTGAAGAATTGGAGAATCATTTCATAATCAATTTCATTTACTTCAACGATTACTAATGGAGTTTACAAAAGGAGACAAAGGTCTCATGGGGAGCGCACGATTGAAATTTCTGCGAACCCCCAAGGGAGACTTGCTTGACGGTGATCTTAATTACGTCAACTTACTGATAGTATCTTCGTAGGTGTTCAAAGTGCCATGCACACGGAATCGGTCGCCCGCTCAAATCTTCCAAATGATAAGTTCCTGGTCGCACAATATGTGCGATCTTGTATGGACCTTCCTAATTTGGGCCCAGCTTTTCGGCTTTAGGATCCTTCATGTTGATCATGACCTTGCACAGCACTAGGTCACCACAGAGGAACTCTTTCTTCTTTACTTTGTTATCGAAGAATTTTTTTCATCATTTGCTGGTATGTGGCAAGGCGTAGTTGGGTCGTGGCGAGATGAACCTCAATTAGGTCGAGGCTTAGTCGTATAAGCACTTCGTTATCTTCGTCATTGAAAGTGTGTCTTCATAATGAATCTGCACCGACCTCAATGGGTATCATGGCTTCATAGCCATATGCCATAGAGAATAGAGTTTCTCTCGTCGAGGTTCGTGGAGTGGTGCGATACGACCAGAGAACTTCGGGGAGGGCTTCAAGCCAATCCCTCTTGGAACGATCAACCTTAGCTTTCAGAGTTCATTTGATTACTTTGTTGACAGCCTTAACCTGTCTGTTGGCTTGAGGTCGTGCGACCGAAGCAAATTTGTTTCAGACCCCCATGTCGCTGCAAAATTTCTTGAAGTCGTTGTTAGTAAACTATTTGCCATTATCAGAGATTGTGGTATTGGGGATACCAAATCGGCAAATGATGTTTTGGCATACAAACATCTTAATTTTGTTGGTAATGATTGTGGCGAGGTGTTCGGCTTCTACCCATTTTGTGAAGTAATCTACGACGACTATCGCGTACTTTACTCCTCCCTTTCCGATTGGCATGGGACCGATTAAATTAATTCCCCATATGGTGAACAGCCACGAACTAGACATCGCTGTAATTTTTTGTGGAGGTGCTCGGGGGATGTTCACGAATCGTTAGCATTTATCACATTTTCTTACGAAGCTTGTTGAATCGGATAGGATTGCGGGCTAGTAGTACCTTTGCTTGGTGATTTTGTTCACCATGGCTTCCCTCACGGAATGATTTCCACAAATGCCTTTGTGGATCTCGCGAATGATGTAGTCCACTTCATCATCGTTTACACATCTCATTAATGGAGTCCCAAAACCTTTGTGATAAAAAGTTTTCCCGAGCAGAGTGTAGCGACAAACTCTAGTCCGTAGGGCGCTTGTTTCCCCCTTATTATCGGGAATTGTCCCTTCTTTGAGGTAAACTAGGATTGGAGTCATCCAATTCCTTTGGAGATCAATGCGCATAACGACCTGGTTGGTTGCGGTGATACTTGAGGCAGGAATAATTTTGACTGGTATGCAATATGGAGATTTTGAACCCAATGACGAGGCGAACTTGGCTAGGGCACCTGCTACAGATTCGCCCCCCTGCGGGATTTGGTTGATCGTGAAGCCCTTGAATGTGGCGAGTTCTAACTTGGTTTTCTTCAAATAGGCAACCATCTTGTCCCCTTTCGTCTGGTAGTCGTCAGCGATCTGGTTCACGATCAATTGTAAGTCGCTATGAATCCTTGACGATTCGGTGCCCATTTCTTTGGATAGGTGCAACCCTGCTAACAGAGCCTCATATTCTGCATTGTTATTTGTGGCTTAGAACCCAAATTTGAAGGCCCTGTAGAGTCGTGTGCCCTCCGGGCAGATTAAGAGTAAGTCTGTTCTAGCTTGTTTGGAGGTTGAAAACCTATCGACAAATATCTCCCAAGTTAGAGAATCTTCGAGCTTCTTAGCTACTTTGTCGAGTTTGTTCGCGACGGGCTCGATCTGGGTGCTTTCATTTTCCTCATGTCGTGAATTCAGTGAATTCAGAGATGAAGTTCTCCAGAACATGTCCCTTTAATGAAGTTCGGGGCAGGTAATGGATATCGAACTGACTTAATTCGATGGCACATTGCATCATTCTTCTAGAGGCATCGGGCATTTGTAAGATCTGTCTTATCAGGTAATTCCTGAGCACCTTGATCGAGTGACCGTAAAAGTATGGTCGTAGCTTGCGGGATGCCGTGAAAAGGACTAAGACCAAGTGTTCTATCTCAGGGCAACGAGTCTCAGCGTACACTAGTTGCTTACTGATGTAGTAGATCGACCACTGGACCTAACCCTCTTCACAAACAAGGGTGGTACTGATCGCGCTAGATGAGACGGATAGGTACATCATCAGAACTTCTTAAGCCACCGGTTTAGAGAGGAGCGGAGGGTTTTCAAGATAAGCTTTGAGGTCTTGGAAAGCTTGTTTGCACTCCGTGGTCCACACTAAATTCTTGTTACCTCTTAGGATGTTGAAGAATGGTAGGCAACGATCTGTTGATCGCGAAATGAAACGACTTAGCTCTGCGACCCTCCCGATTAGACATTGCACTTGCTGCTGATTTGTGGGACTTTTCATGTTTAATAGGGCCTGTTGTAACTCTTCAATCCGGCAAGTGTTATTTGGCTGTGGAGGTCGTGGTCATGGATTCGCACTTTCGATTATTTCAGATCCTAATCTCTCCAACCTATGATCTAGCAAATATTACCATAGGTTGTGAGTTGGGATGTTACTCAGTCCGCATGGCCATCTCCTCTCATCGTTCCGTGGTTCTGCGAGGGTACGATTTACCGGTGAGTTTACTTATTCGTTGAAGGGAGCACGAGTGATTTGATGATACTCAATTTATGAATGTTGAGTCTCCATTCGATCCTCTTTTTGTCGTCAGGAGGAGCCACCCCTAAGTTCTCAAGGCTGGCGGTTATTTGGTTTGTTTGTCGGATTTGACGTCCGACCTCCAAGTGCTGACTGGTTTTGATCGTGTTGATTTCCAAATCGTGCTCTTGAGGGGTTGTTTCCTGTGCAAGGCCTCTTGGGATCTGGGCCACGCACTACACCCATTCGATCGAGGATCAATGGATCTAGTTGTTGGTTGATTTTTTGCAGACGTTCGGTGATCATCTGGAGAGTGTTATCCATCCTATCCATGTATCGCAGTAGGGTCGGGTCTAAATTCAGGATAGTTGCAGTAGAAACATCGAAGGTTGGCTCAACAGGGTCGTTGGCTTCATTCATCTCGCTGCCCTCTGTGGTCTCTACTACCTGGGCTGTAGGGTTTGGCGCTATACGAGCAGAATTGAATGATAATAGCCTACGAACTGTACGATGTGATGTTCACAATCGAGAATGGATTCATCCTTCCTTCTCGCGCCAAATTGTTGACGGCTAAAATTGCACTGCCAACGAATTAGTTATGTCGAGGTCGTTACGAACTAGTTACGTCGAGGTCGTTATGACCAGGAAGTAGTCAAGTTGATATGAGATAATTTACTGATGAGGGCGATCAGTTCCTTTAGTTCGTTAATTAATGGCTTAAAAGGTAAATGAGACGAGGTTTTATAGTGGTTCGGAGGCTAAATAACGAACTCCTACATCCATTGTTAGCTTCTATTTAAACATAAAGATTACAAGATTGATCGTAACGATTTGAATACGCGAACAAAGAAATTCTAGAGAGATAGAGCTGTTCGGAGCCTTTTAACCAATTTCCTTGTGAGAGAAATAAGCTTTGAGCTTCTGAGATGGATCAATCCCTCAAAACGTTGATGAAGGCCTTCTATTTATACAGAGTGATCACGGGTCCCACCAGACAGATGTAATTCGTTGATAAGGTATGAGTTGCAAGCGGTGGATAACTAGTTGATGTAAGTGCTGCAAGTGGGTTGAAAGTGGTCGATGGGATCGACGCAATTGTAGCAAGTGGGTTGTAACTTGGTCGATAAGATCGATGCAAGTGTAGCAAGTCGGTTGCAACTTGGTCGATTGGATACAATAGAAAGGGATGAGGTCATTAGTGGATAGATAGAGCGACCTGAGAGTTCGCGTGACGTCGCCAGTGTACAATGGAATTGGGTATGGTCACCAGCGGACAGATGTCGCGACCTGGGAGGTCACATGACATCACCAGCAATCTCACCGGATTTTACCCCATAACAGTTTATAAGATAATTCAAGACAACATGATGATGGATGGTGTTCCTTTTCCTGAACATGATGACAATGTTCATAAATTTTATTTGTTTTGATTCTAAGTATTATTTGTTTATTGACTTATTTAAATCAAGGAATTCAGGAAAAAAAATAATGCATGCAACAATGGGCCATTACAGTTAGCTTCTCAAATCCATCCAATCTTGCCTATTGCTTAACCAAACATTAATTTTGTTGTTAAGTTGCTTTCATTCATTTTTGTCCTCAGAATAGAGATATGTTTCATTTTTTCTTTAGTTAAATTATTGATTATCATGATTTAGTAATAATTATTTATTTTATTAAATTATTTATTTGTAAAATTATTTAAAAAGGAATATAATTGTTATAAGGAAATATGAATTTTATTATTAATAGTATTTCTCTTGCATTTACTTATAAATTGTGGGGTAGTTAGCCAATTCAAGATTGTAAGAGAAAATATGAGTCCAACATGATATATGATGTAAACAAATTTGTTAAACCATATATACACTGAATTTATTATATTACTAATTCTCTCATCCGTAGATGTAGGTTGAGAGTTATGTGACTATGTCGAACTATGTTAAATTATCGTATCTCTTTACGTAGTATGATTTATATTTATACATTATCTTGTCCCAAATTAGGAAATAATATTGAATAATCTTTATCACATCCATAATATGAATCAAACTTGATTGATGTAGGTTTTGTTGACCGGTGAAATTTGCCAACAAATATTGCGCCACTGGTTTGATCTGGTTGATCGTGTTCAGTGTTTAGGATTGATTTGGGTTTGATCGTTGGGAACAAAAATTATAAAGACATAAAATAAATAAATGGAGACAAATGATTTTTATAGTGGTTCGGATGCCATTGGCAAATCCTACATCCACTATAATTTATTCAGGTGTTTACAAAGGGAGCTGGAGCTCAAATAAGCGAGAGGTCGTTAGGAAGATAGACCATCCCAATCTCAATTTGTGTGTTGAGAGTCATTTCCTGTTTTGGTCGGAGAGAAAATCTCTAGGCTATCCTCTAAATAAAAGACTGAAGTTCTCATTTTATAGTGTTTGTTGCAATGAGTTTGTGGAGTTGCTTGCTCCATGTGGCAACCTCTGGACGAAGTTTGAGAGATATTTAACTTGTGGTGGAGGAGGGTTGTAGCATCCAATTTGGCAACTTGAGGGGGGCCAGGTGTGGGATTTTTACAGGACAACAGAACCCCCAGTTTTTGGAGTGCACGGGTGGACTCCAAAAACTCATGCACTTTGTCCGAAAAATGTTACTTCGGGAGAAGCTTTGGTGAGGCAAACTTTCACTCACAATTGCGACCTCATCAGACAATCGTAGGTGTAGTTACTAATCATGGTTTGCGCATAATGCTTTTGCCGCTTCGGAGTGTGAACCTGCACGTGCGGGTTTTTTGGCTTATGCATTTGTATATGGCGTTGACTTTTTCTTGCACGCACAATTGCCCTTGTATGACCCGATCCTTGTTTTGTCAAGTCGTTGTCAGCGGGGTTAAGCTTCGGTCGCACATGTGAGTTTTAGTTCGCGGCACGTTAGCTAAATTCCACTTGTTGGATCAGGTCCTGAGACACTGATCACAATAAAGATGGTTGGAACATTGCTTGGTTTGGAAGCTCGTCAGCTTTATGAATTCTTTCCTGTTTTTGACATAACAAAGGAAAGAGCAAATATTAAAAAAAAAAAGGACAAATAAATTAAAGATTACCTCTCTTTTATTTGTCTTGCCAGTTACTAGCTTTTGCCCACAAAAACTGACTTCTGATCGCTGGGTAACAAACTGAAATCTTCACGAACTGAGAAATTACTAACAAGATGCAATCGCTGGCGAACTAAATTTGATCGCTGAACAAACATGATGCGAACTAGAGTGCTTCTCACGAGCTGAATTCTGATAGCCAGAGAACGAACGTAATTCTGATTGCTACCACGGACTGAGAATTTCACAAATGAAAAATTCATGGATGGACTTCCCATGAACTGGATTATGTTCGCCTTTTTGCGAACTGTTTTTTTGTTCACTTGCCCACGGACATATTTTGATCGCTGGAAACGCGAAAACTAATTGCCGCTAAAGATCGCAGATCGCAGATCGTACCACCCAAGTCTAATCGTGAAACCAGAAGTTGATCGAAAGTGACCTCGAAAAATATTGGTTTGGATCATCGTTCGCGAAGGGATATCGGAAGCGACTCACGAATTAGATCACTACCAGACTTTGATCACGGGCATTTGGAATTGAAACTGATCGTTGAATCACTAAATCTGGAAGTAGCTCCCTATCGCCGGAATGATCGTTTGCTTCTTTTTCTGCTCGTTAGATTCAAGTCGTTGATTTTTTATCATTTATTGCCAGTCTGAAGACCATGGTTAGCTCTGGATCACTGCCACCTGCCAGCTTGGATCGTCACCTTCCGATCAGCTATAATTTTGAAGTTCACTGGAAGTTTGATCGCGGCTAAAACTTTTTTAATAGAGCTCGTCGGAAAATTATTACTGGATGTTGGAGCACCGGACTCGACCTCTGCTTCACATCGTTGACTTTTTAAACTATGTATCAATTTCTTGTTCTCTTTTTTTGGTGTTTTGCTAGCCTCTTCGAGACTTAGTTCGCTGAATTCAGATCGTTGGAGCAACTTTGGCCGCGAATTTGTTTAGGCTACAAGCTTTTCCTTTGTCGCCATTATTCATTTTGCCAGCTTTTTGAAAAAGCTTATTATTACTCTCATCTTTGCTGACCGCCATCTCCTCACCAATATATATCTTTATATTATACGCAACCCCTTTTTTTGACTTTTCTTTGCAATCATACTTCTCTTTTTTGTTACCTTCTCACCAACATATTTTTATATACTCCCACTCACTTTCTTTGACTTTTCTTTAGCTTCTTCTCTACCTTTTTTTTTTGCATGGCCATATTTCATTTTTCACTTCGCTGGCCACATATATATATATATTTTTTTCTCTTCTCTTTTTTTTTTCTAGCGCCACTTCCCGGTTAGACTGATGAAAAATCAGGTCGTTAGCTAAGAAAATCTCTGATCTGAAAAGTATTTGTTTGTTGCCGGAATTTGATTGGACTTGCATGTAGATGTTAACCATGAGATCGGAGGCTACTGGCCCTCCTTCTTCTGTTGACGGGTGAAATTTACCAACAAAAATTGCACCACTGGTTTGATCTGGCTGATCATGTTCAGTGTTTAGGATTTATTTGGGTCTGATCGTTGGGAAGAATAATTATAAATACATAAAATAAATAAATGGAGACAAATGATTTTTATAGTGGTTCAGATGCCATTGACAAATCCTACATCCACTGTAATTTATTCAGGTGTTTACAAAGGGAGTCGGAGCTCAAATAAGGGGGAGGTCGTTAGGAAGATAGACCATCCCGATCTCAATTTGTGTATTGAGAGTCATTTCCTGTTTTGTGGGAGAGAAAATCTCCAGGTCATCCTTTAAATAAAAGAGTGAAGTTCTCCTTTTATAGTGTTTGTTGCAATGACTTTGTGGAGTTGCTTGCTCCATGTGGTAGTCTCTGGACCAAATTTGGGAGATATTTAACTTGTGGTAGAAGAAAGTTGTAGTATCTAATTTGGCAACTTTAGGGGGGCCATGTGTGGGATTTTTACCGAGCAACATGTTTGATGGTCAAGATTTCTTATCGAGCCTTGAGGGAAAATCATAATGTTTGTAGGAGATTCACTGAGTTTAAATCAGTGGCACTCACTCACATGCATGCTTCATAAAGCTGTGCCACAAGCTATCTATCAATCACATAGAACTGGAGGCCTCTCCACTTTCACATTCTCAGTGAGATTCTCCCCTCCCATTCATTATATAATGGCTCCCTTTTACCAAAATAATTAATTAATCAATGACAAAACACACCCACACACAAATATATATATATATATATATATATTTTGTTATTGAAGATGAAGAAAGAAGATTGCACTTTCAAGTTTCAACTACATAGGCTACCAAAAGCAGCCATGCGGTAAGCAGAAGTGACAACCACCGACACGACACTACGCCATTAGTTAAATGACATAATTCACTTTGTCAATACTTGTCGTCACTGGTGCAGTTTGCGTCGGTGCATTAAATTGTGTTTTTTCAATGACGTCAAGAGCTGTGTTAATGCTTTTTGTCCTCGATATAGATGGTTTAACGATGTTTAGAGACTCTATGACGCATGAATCTTGTTTTTGGACACGTTTTCTGTGTCGGAAAACACCAATTTTTTCTGAAAATCAACCTAATTTTGTAAGTATCATTTTAACATTAACGCAGAAAGGAAAAACAAAAACAAAAACGAAGTTATTTTCCGGTGAGGTTCTCTCGCAACGCATTTCTGGTTGATATTGTAAACACAAACACAGGGCGAATTCTAAAACTTGACTCCATTCAAAGTGGGAAGCAGTGGAAGCAAATTGACGTCTTGATCTTCAACACATGGCACTGGTGGCTTCACACCGGAAGGAAACAACCGTAAGTAATTAATTAATCTTCATTAATTCCTAATTAACTTAACTAATAATTAGCTAATTAATTAATTGCAGATGGGAAACAATCAAAGACATGGATCGCTTAGTAGCCTTTGAGAAAGCGTTGAACACTTGGGCTAATTGGGTTGACACAAATGTCGATCCAACCAAAACCAAGGTCTTCTTTCAAGGGGTTTCCCCTGATCATACGAAGTAAGTAAATTGTCCTTAAAAGTTCTTTTATTATATATATGCATACATATGGGATATTATTATTATAACTACCCCTAAAATTTGCGATTTTATCATGTGGAGAACAACTTTGTCAATTTTTATCAAAGATATCCCTTATAGTTTTAAAAGCATTTCATTCTCATGGTAACTTTGTAAAGATTTATCATATTTACCTGTAATTTTGTCAAGTTTTACATACTTACCCCTCACAATTTTAAAACCATGTCGTTGAAATCACTTTGCCCTAACTCTTTTTTTTTTTTCTTTTATTTTAATTTTAATTCTCTTTTGTAATTTTAAGAGATTTATTCAATTGGACACTTGTGGAATAACATATTAAGAAGTATTAAATACTTTACCCATTTAATTATAATGTCAATTTGATGGATTGAGGACAAAGGGGTGTTAGTGATATTCTTTTAAAACTGTATGGTATCCTTGATAAAAATTGAGAAAGTTATTCTCCACATGATAAAAACGCAAACCTTGAGGATAGTTTATTATAATGTCGCATATATAACAACAACAACAAAAACAACAACAATAATAATAGTAATAATAATGAGGATGTCTTGAAGTTTTTAACATGCACATTAAAAACAGGCATCTAGTCACTCATTTTGATTATAAAGTTTTTTAAGTGAGTCACTTGATACTTACCTTTAATTCACATATTAAAAATTTTAGGACGTTTGCATTAAAGAATGACTATACATATAAAAGCAAATTTTCATTATTCACACTTGACAAGAATGATTTTTGGTGCTTCTCTTGAGGTAATATTCATAACTAAACTAGAAGGGTTTCTAATACTTTTTTCAAAAACATTAATTATCAACAAAATTAAACAATTATTAAAGAATTTAACTTAATTATAAGTTAACAATGGATATTAATTATATTATTAATTTTTAATGAAACGTGTTATGGAGTAAAATCCGGTGAGATCGCTGGTGACGTTATGCGACCTCCCAAGTCGCGACACTTGTCCGCTGATGACCATACCCTATTCCATTGTATGCTAGCAACGTCACACGAACTCTCAGGTCATTCCATTTGTCCACTAATGACCTCATCCCTTTCTATTGTATCCAATCGACCAAGTTACAGCCCACTTGCTACAATTGTCTCGATCCTATCGATCAAGTTGCAACCCACTTGCTATACTTGCCTCGATCGCATCGACCACTTGCAGCACTTGCATCAACTAGTTATCCATTGCTTGCAACTCATACCTTATCAACAAATTACATCTGTCTAGTGGGACCCGCGATCACTCCCTATAAATAGAAGGCCTTCATCAGTGTTTTGGGGGATCGATCGATCAATCTATCTCAAAAGCTCTAAGCTTATCTTTCTTACAAGTAAACTGACTAAGGAGCTCTGAACAACTTTCTCTCTCTAGAACTGCTCTGTTCGTGTGCTTAGATCGGCACGATCAAACTTATAATCTCCATGTTCAATACAAATAGACAGTGGAGGTAGGAGGTTGCTAGCTAGCCTTCGAATCACTATAAAATCTTGTCTCTTTCATTCTAATAGTAATTAATTAACGAACTAAAGGATCAGATCACCCTCACCAGTAACTAATTCATAATCAACCTGACTACGCTCTGGTCGCAATGACCAGATCATAACTAGTTCGTTGGCGGTGTAATTTTACCCGTCAACAATTTGGCGCTAGAAGGAAGGCTGAATCCATTCCCAATTGTGATCGTCATATCGTCTAGTTCGTAAGCTATTATAATTCGATTCTACTCGAATGGTGCCAAAAGTTTCCAAAGAGCCTAGAGGTAAAAACCCTACAACCTAGACAGTAGAGACCGTAGAGGGTAGTGAGATGAATGGCGCCAACGACCTCGTCGGGCCAACTTTCAATGTTTCTATCGCAACGGTCTTGAA
The DNA here is from genome assembly GCA_009867345.2 of Toxicodendron radicans. Taxonomy (NCBI): domain Eukaryota; kingdom Viridiplantae; phylum Streptophyta; class Magnoliopsida; order Sapindales; family Anacardiaceae; genus Toxicodendron; species Toxicodendron radicans. The sequence continues at coordinate 3,242 of WYDK02084907.1, read as the reverse complement.
TTTAGACCCGACCTTGCTGCGATACATGGATAGGCTGGATAACACTATCCAGACTATCACTAAATGTCTAGATAGAATTGACCAATAACTAGACCAATTAATCCTCGATCAGATGGGTGTGGTGTGTGGCCTAGATCCCAAGAGACCCCGCATGGGAAACGACCCCTTAAGGGCACGATCTGGTAATTAGCGTGAACAAAACTAGTCCGCACTTGGGGGTCAAAGACCAAATCAAGCCGACGAACCAGATAACCACCAGTCCCGACGACTTGGGGGTGGTCCGTCGCGACGACCAATGGGAGATCGAATCGAGAATCAGCATCCGCAAATTAAGTATCATCAAGTTACTTGCGCTCCCCCCAATGAAGAAGTAAATTCACCAGTGAATTGTACCCGCGTGGAACCATTGGACGATGAGAGGAGATGGCCACGTAGACTGAGCAGCATCCTGACTTGTGAGCTACGACAATATTTGCTAGATTGTAGATCAAAGCGACAAGGATCCAAATGGCCGAAAGTGCTGATCCGCAACCACGGCATCTACCACCAAATAATGCTCGTTGGATAGAAGAGTTACAAGGGGCCATTACAAGCCTCTTCGTTTTCCACCGAAGTGTTGGAGGCCCCACTACCAAATGGATTCCAAATGCCAGAAATCAAGGCTTTTCACGGTAACTACGACCCACAAGATCACCTATTCATTTTCAACGAGCCTAATGGCCATGAGGTCGCGATCTAAACAATTCGAGTATTATCCTAATCAAACGAACCTACACGGTTCAAGGATATTGCACTCGCAAGGATCTTCCATCCTTCCTCAATGAGCCTAAGCGCAATGAGGTCGCGATTTGAACGATCCGAGTCTTATCCTAATCAAACGAACCTACGCGTTTTGAGGATATTGCACTCGCAAGGATCTTTCATCCTTCCTCAACGAGCCTAAGGGCCATGAGGTTACGATCTGAACGATCCGAGTCTTATCCTAATCAAACAAACCTACGCGGTTCAAGGATATTACACTCGCAAGGATCTTCCATCCTTCCTCAACGAGCCTAAGAGCCATGAGGTCGCGATCTAAACGATCCGAGTCTTATCCTAATCAAACAAACCTACGCGGTTCGAGGATATTGCACTCGTAAGGATCTTCCATCCATCCTCAACGAACCTAAGGGCATGAGGTCGAGATCTGAACGATCCGAGTCTTATCCTAATTAAAAAAACCTATTTGGATCAAGGGTATTGTACTCATTCTGTTTGTTAGTCTTATCTCAACAAAACGACCAAGACACTTAGAAAATTTTCTAAGAGAAATGTTGTGGAAAACACCATCAAACGATCAATAAGAACGAACTCATAGTGGTTTTTGCTTCGGTCCAACCATATGATCGTCATCTTTTCACAAGCAAGTGAAGAAGGAAAAAGGGAAAAAAGGAGCGAACTCAACACTTAGAAAAAATTCAGCATCAGAAAAAAGAAATTCCATTAAACTCAATGGTTCATTTACAACGGACCTGATCTAGTCAGGCGATCAAAAATTACAAAAGAATATCAAAAGTAAATGCAAAAGAGAGTTATTGCTGAGGAGGGTCGCCACAACCATCTTCTTCCTCATCTCCAGCAGGCCCGAACTCGTCTTATTCTTCATGTTCGGGATCGTCGCGATCTTTCTCGTTGAACTCCTTTTTGAAATCGTCGAGATGGGCAATGTACTCTTCAAGAAGTCTTGAGTAGTTAGGATCCCGATTGTCAATCAAAACGAGCTTAACAACATTCAATGCGAAACCGCCAGCTCGAGTTTCAATCTCCTCTTTGCTGAGAGCCCCGACAGGACGAGTTTTTAAGTTTTCAATCTCTTTTCGGGTGACCTCTAGCTCTTCGTGCTTAACCTGAAGGACTTCATCGTTTTCCCTTCGTTCTTGGGCGAGCTTCTCAACAATGGCCTTTCGATCGTCTTCGGCGTGAGTGGCAATCTCATTCGCCGCGATCAAATCCTCCCTCAAATCAAGGATGGTTTGTCCGTTTCTGTTTTCAGAGCCTCCAAGTCGACGTGAACTCTCGTATGCATGGCTCGCTCCTTCCTATAAAGGGCTTCAACATTTGTGGCCGTCTCCAATTCGACCTTGCTCTTGATCCACTCTTCATCAAGCAGCCCATCAGCAGCGACCTTGGCGGCCTACGCCTCTTGCAGGTCTAACTCCAGCTTCGCGATCTATTCTTCATTATAGAAAATGAATCGAGTCTTGTTGATCAATGCGGTTATCAGTGAAGTGCCCTACGATCACAAAAGAAGCATGTTAGGCAAAAAGGGATGTTGACATTATCTAAAAGACTTAGAATTATTTCAAGGAATAGGCGATACCTCGCAAGTCGTACTGGTGACCTTCATCAAGACGTCGCTATTCGTCTTCTCCGTCCACGACCTCCACTGTGGCTCCTTTACGCAATCCGATATCATGGAGGTCGTGGCCCGTATGTAATATACTACTAGCTAGATAGATATAATGGAAAATAGTGCAATATGTAATACATAAAAATAAACTCATAACTGAAAATATGCATGCGCCTTACTTTATATACAAAATAAGATTCCATAAAAGTTTATACATAATCTTTTTCACATTAATATACATATCACAAAATAACAAAAGTGTCAACAGTGGCCCTCAATGCTCCCTCGCCTATCGACTCCTGTCCGATCGCATCTCATCTATTACCTGCAAAACATTTAAAAATAACGGAATGAGCGCTAATGCTCAGTAAGTAAATCAAGATTCAAATTAAACTTTATCTCCGTTACTGATTCATCAAGTTCTTCTTTCTTTTCTTTTTGGCTAATTATTTTCTCTTTTCTTTATGCTTATTTCTTCTCTCTTTCTTATAAGTTCTACTGTTTCTCATCATTCAACAGTAGTAACATACTTGATATTCTCATTTGTACATGCAATTCTCTCTAATACATGTAATATAACACATAAACAAGACTCATATTCTTTCTCTAAATAAGAATAAGTTTCTCTCTTTTTCTTATTCTCTTTTCTTTTCTCATTCTTTATTTCTTTATGTAACGGACCGACTGCCATGGCCTCATGTAGCGGCGGCTCGGCCAATATCTCACATCCGACAGGAACTGTCCACTTCTTTCTCTTTTCTCATTCTTATATGCCTATCGGTCTAGGTTGAAGCATGGATTCGGAACTTTGGCCGTGTGAGCAAAATCTCTCAATCTCATAAAGTCACTTCTC
>WYDK02084700.1:0-26312 GCA_009867345.2 Toxicodendron radicans | reverse complement strand
TGCCTGTGTTAATTGAGATGGACATTTACTTGGGTTTGAAAATTGGTGTTGAAATTAGGTGTTAATTGTTGAGTTTTATTTTGAAAACATGAAGGATCTTGCATGCACGGAGATACAGTGCATCCAAATGTTTGAGTTACGGGCTGCATGTCATTTCTTTAATATTTTGGTTGAAATCCTTAGAATTGCTTTTAAATTGAATAATCGGTATGTTAGTACATGGGTGAAATCACAATTGGTGAGTGGATCAACCGAATCTGAAAAGTGGTTGTGTGGTTATGCAAGATCTGACTTGTTTTTGGGTGACATCTGCATGTCTTGGTTGGTCCGAGATTTGGAGGAAATGCTTTTAAGCTTGGTTTTAAGCTTGGTTCCAAAAGTGTGGGTTTTGCTGTATCTGCTTGTGTTAATTATATATATATATATGGCTTTTGATAAGAATAATTGAGTGTTGATTGTTGACTTGCGTAGACATCCTATGACTATTCATGTGGGTTCGGGTTCGTGGAGAAAGTAGAGAAAGAAGAGTTAATAAGTGCAGAAATTGTTAATGAGAAGTGATGTTTTGTCTAGTAGTTAATGGATGAACTTACATACTTAAGTATAAAGCATATATATATTTATATATTTATTATATCTCCTTGTTTATAAAGATTAAATTATCCTTTGGTGATAGTGGCACCTGGGCTTCTGAATTATTGTTGATAAACTCCCTAAATCTGAAATGGTTTCATGTGTATATGGCTTTCTCTTGAGATTAAAGGTTGTTGATAATGTTTAAATATGGTGTAAGTTAATAGAAAACGATGGTTTGTTAAACTGTTGAATGGACATTTATGTCATTATTTTAACTCTTTTTGTTTATTATATGCTTAATAGAGTATTGGTGGGTTTATTCTTTAAATGAGCTACTGGATTAAATTCGGGAATAGTTGTGTTAGTTAAAGAGTGAATGGAAGGCTGAAGTTATTTAAAGTAGACTTCAATTTGGTTGACCTTGCATGTGATTGAATTTTAAATTGATTGATATAATTTAAAGTTAATGGCATTTTGCTTACTTTTGACATGCATTTGGTGAATTGATTGAACTGGAAGCTTGAGGATTTTTTGAGAAGTTGTTTATAGGGGAATTGTAGCTTTTAACGGTGTTATTTTGAATGAAAAACGAAGATGGACTAAACTGTCAGTTTTAAAACATGTTTAAAAATTTTCAGTTTCACCCCTGGATGTGATATTTAGTTATTATGTCGAATATGCATAATTTATAAGTCAATATGTAGTATGTTCATGAATCATATGTCAGTTAAGAATATGCGTAAGATTATTGTGGTTCTAAAACCACCCTACAAAGTACCCGTTCCCAGTGATACAGATTTTGGCTCTGCCCGAGCTATCAGGATTCCGCTGGGTATGACAGTTTCATATTTTGGCTCTGCACATGCGTATGACAAATTTAGTGGCTCTGCCTAAGTGACAAGCTTTCTGCCAGGTATGACAATTTTGAGGCTCTACCTGCGCGATGATAGATCTTGTCGGGTATGACAGATTTTTCTCTCGCTCTGCCTGTGTGTAGGATGCACACCAGGTATGATAGATTTTCCCCCAGGGTACTAGTTGCAGTGAGAGTTTTTTAGTATCAGTATGAGCTATATTTACAGTATGAGATTTCAGATTTATTGAGAGAATTTTCAGTATTTGTACAGTTTCAGAATAAGATATCAGCTCATAGTTTTCAGTACCAGCTCGCAGTTTTAGTATTAGCTTATAGTTTCAGTATCAACTTATAGTTTTTAGCGTGTGTTTTCAGAATATGAGAACGACTTTCAATTATGAAAGTATTTTCAGTATTCCGTGTAAAATTTAGTTATCAGATTTAAATATCGGCATTCAGTTATTAACATTATGTTGTCAGTATTCAGAATTCAGTTTACAGTATTCAGAAATCAGTTATCAGTGCATAGCTTCAGAAAATCAGTTTTTAGTTTCATATTATCAAAATAGTTATCATCTATTAATGCTAGTTTTATGAGACCAATTCAGGCATCTAAAATATGACTTTAATTTGTTGTTTTAAAGGCACGAGAAAATTTGAGAGGCATTAGAAATTTGAAATGCGTGAGTATTAACATGCAAGCATGAATATTGGTTATATGTTTTAAAATGTTGTTCCAAAAACACTAAATAAGCATTCATCGAGTGATGTCGTGGATGTCTGCAGCATGACCTTTCAGGGTTACTATAGATTTCAAAATCAGATTCAATTTTTAGTATTAGAAAAACTATGGATTAATTGCATTAATTATAGTGGCCTTAAGTTTTATTGTGTAAATGACGTTCATAAAACATCATTGTCTTCAGAATCCGTGACTGTTTGTCTACATGCTTTATGCTTCTTTTAATGATGACATAGATGGGTGCAACATGATTTTGAGTAAACATTGGTTTCAGAAGCATGAGTAAGCCTTCAGAAAAGAGTTTTAAGCGTTATAACCAATTCACATGAAAGATTTTAGAAAATTTCAAATATGTTCATTAAAAGTGTTTTAGTAAGCATGAAAGAAATCATTGCATGTATTAAAGTTTTATTTTTTAGAAAAATGTTTTATCCCAATCCCCCACTCACTGAGTATTGCAGCTCACCCCCTTTTAGAAATGTTTTCCCTAGGTTCTCAGGAAGTTCATGCTGAGGAGTGTTTCCTCTCGAGGTTGGGCCCACACGTCATCGACACATCACGTGTGTAAAAATATCACCAAATATGTTTTATTTCCTATGTTTAACGCATGCTTGATTGTAAAATATATGAGAATCTGATACCTTACGTTTTTATTTTTATAAAACGTATGTGATATGCTTTCTGATTTTAAATATGTATTCTCTTTATGTTTTTCACAACAAAACCAAGAGAATGTATTACGTAAAGTGTAATAAGAAAACAGGTTCTACAAGTTTTACAGATTTTCACGCGGCACGTCTCGGTCGCCCGAGTCTCATAGGTGCGCCGGAGCTTATGGGATAGAAAGGGTCGGGGCGGGTCATGTCAATTACATTCTTCAATCGCCAACACTAAAACAATGGGTTTAAGTCAGCGTTACAAGAAGGAGACAGGTGAAGACTGGCTTGTTGAAATATGATTACAAGAGCTACAATCGCCATCCACTCCCTGTCACTGGTAATTTCTTCTCTTTTTCTTTTTTCTTTTCGTTTGTTGTTTGTGCTCGTGCACTCACTTTTACAGTTTTTACTAATGCATTTGTTTTGTGTATTCCATTTTCGTTGCAGATATAGAACTACAATGCATTTGTTTTGATTTGAGTTACAAGGTTTATGCAAGTAAGGTGTTTGAAAGATGAAATGGATGAAGCAAGGCTTGCATTTCAGGGGACCCTATGGATATTGCTATTAAATGTTCTCAAGAGCGAGTGTAAATGGCCTCATCTTTTTAAGAGACTGCTGCTTACAAATATAATCCGCATGCTAGCTGTCAATCAAAATGACCTTTTAAAATGATTGATGAAAAGGGCAATGGACAGAATGATGGGGAAACATTTGTGACACTATCAAGGTTTTGGACAGAATGGATACAAGTAAACATTTTTTGACCCTATGGATATTGCTATTAAGTGTTGGCTAAGTCATTCTCATCTCTTAAATAAACACAGGATGCCCTGTTGTAGGCTTTTATTGAATCCTCATGTCTGTTGGGCTACTATAAACGCAATCAAAGACTTCTCCAAGTATCTTAGAGACAAATTTCTTGTCGGTATCGTCAACAAGTGCTGGCTGTATCCCCAATAAGTATGAATGATTCCAGTCAGTGGTCAGGTATTTAGCTTTGCAATTTTTCGTTCATTAACCAATACTAATTTTGCATTTCCTGTTGTAGGTTTTCTTTTTCAAGATACAAGTAAGAAACACCGGACGCAAATGCTCATTAACTTACTTTTACACATTTTGCACTTGTTCAACCTAAATAAGATTGTTTAACATCTTTATATTTTGTGATCTCAATTGTTTTATGTTTCATTTATACTCTAGATGAAATTAACATAGAGACAGCATGGTTTGACATTGTAGATTTTGGTGAACAGAGTTGTTGAAAGATTAAATAAAATGGTTGAGCCACGGCTTTTTCTTCAGGGTTAATCTAGATACTGCTAATCTGCTATTAACAACCCTGGGGCAGCTGAGAAGAGTACGGTTCTTGAGGAGAAAACAATTCATCCTGGCATAAAATTTGAGCTGATTTTTTCTCAAGTGGGACAGACTGGGTGCTGGAGAAACATTATTCCTATGAAATTGAGGAGGTCTAATGTGGGGAAGTGATTCTGTTTAAATTTCGGATTGGTCTGTTATTCTTGGCTTCTTTATGAAGTGGCAAATTGGTACCATGATTCACAATCAAATGGTATTTAAACTTCACCTAGCTATTGCTTCATTATATATTGTCGAAGTTGGTCTTTAAGCATTGGCTAATTAAGCTTGCTCATCTCTTAAATTTGCAGCCTCTACAGTACAAATTTGATTTCCTGCTGTGAATATTTTTGCAATCAAAGAATCTATTTAATTTCAGTATCATCAACAAGTTCTGGCTGCATTAACAATTTCTATGAAAGATTTCAGTACATGTGCAGGTATTCTCTTTGGAAACATCTGCTCATACACACAACACAATTAATTCTGAATTTCCAATTTAAATCGATTTTTTTTTCTTCGGTTGTCATTTATGAGGGATATATGTTTCTGAATCTAAACATGCAGAGTTCTGGCTTATGATTTTGGAAGTCCATTTTTAAAGTTAAGAAAGTCGATTTTGATATTTCCGTTCCATCAATGATGCAAGTTCATTATTTCATAAATTTCTTGAAGAATCAAAGTCAGGAGTCTTTGAATCCTCAAAGTCTTGCTAAAAAGAAATTTTCAGGAGTGGATGTACTAAAAAAAGCTTGGACAAGTAATGAGTTTCTTTTTGCAATCAAGGAGTTTTCCAAGCATCTTAGCCATTGAATTTCATTTCAGTATCATCAACAAGTTCTGGTTCCATAAACAATTGCTATCAATGATTCCAGTATAAGTTTAGGTATTCATTTTAGAAATTTGTTCTAATAGACAAAGCACATCTGAATTTCCTATTAAAAATGATTCTGTTTTCTTGGGGTTGCAATTGATGAGAGATGTTGGGGAACCTAATCATACAGAACTCTGGAGGTAATTTCCTTGCTAATTTGTTTTTGTTATTTCTTTTGTCTATTATCATTTTGGAAGGCCATTTTTTTCCATTCCATCAATGGTGCAAGTTCATTATTTCATAAATTTCTTGAAGAATCAAATTCTAGGCTTTGGGCGTACCATTGAGGTTGTCAAAAAGAAATTTTCAAGAGTTGATGAGTTGATGTGTTATTACACAAGCTTGGCCAAGTAATTTGGTTCTTTTTGCTTTTACATCTATAGATAATACCTGATATTAAGATGTTTGGTTTATCTTTTGGCTTCATTTAATAACAGACATCAAATTCCATCTAAAGAAGGTGTTTCATGCTGGACCAAATTGTCAGGATTAAGAAACTCATGTTTACCACTAAACTTTAAGGTGAGCATGATTGAATGAATTAAGGCTTGTACAATCTTCTAGAAGTTCCATTCAAAACTTTGATATATTACTGCTTGTTACCGGACTCATTGGCTCCAATGTTATGTGCTTGCTAATTGCGTGGATTGTCTCCTCAAAAGCTCCTTGTAAATTCAGGTAATTAGTTTATACAGAAACCTCTTTTTTTTTTTTGTTTTCTTTTTTCCTTATAAAGCAAGTATATCAATGGATATAATGTTGCACATCATTTTGTGAAATTTCTCTAAGCTTCTATTAATTTGTGAGAGCAATTATTCAAATTTCTTTCTTCAGCTTCTGTGATTCTTTGCTTAAACTGTTAATTTGACATTTCTTCATGATCCAGGCACTCAAGCTGTAATGCAATCTTGCCCCCTCCACCAGAGCTCTCTACTGTAAAGCAAGTCATAAATTTTGATGAATTGCTTGAAGAATCAATTAATGTTAGGAGTTGGTGTACTACAAGCGTGGCATATTTAATAATGAGGTGCTTTTTCCCTTTTATATATTCTCAGCTACAAATTTTTAAGATATATTGTTTATCAATATGCTGGCCTTATGTAAAACAGGCATCAAATTCCATCTATTGAAGATGTTTTAGCTGGATTATCAGGATTCAGAGAGCCAGTGTAAGGAAAATGGTGAACAGTTGATACATTCTTGCTTGTTACCAGGCTCATTGGCTACAGTGTTCTGTGCTTGCTAATTGCATGGATTTATATATTTTCACCTTATTTTTCATTCTCCTCAGTCACTTGGAATTCAGGTAATCATTTTTTTTTGCAAGAAAGTTATTTATGAGTTTAAAGGCTGTATTATTTTGTGAAGCAAGTACATTAATTTTTGTTATCTTTCTACTGTTTGTGATAAAAAAATTTAATTTCCTATTGCAGTACGCTGGTTAAAGGCAAGGGAATTAAAAGGGGATCAAAATTGGAAATTAATGAAATGAAGGATTGGAAGAAGGTATATTTTTCAGACAAAATTCTATGGATAATTGGATATAACCTTTCTTCTTCCATTTTTGTGCTAGAATTATAGAATTATATGTTGTAAATTTGTGCTGCTAATATGTTCATTTTGATCCATTTTCATTGTCATCTGGTGGACTTAACAGGAGATGATATAGCAAAGGTGATATGATAGCAAATAATTCAATATGTTCTCATGGACAGTAAAAACTTCAAGTGGTTTGACCGCAAGCAAGGCAGTATATCTTGATCAATTCTATAATATGTAATGATGATTCTTATTTTAAAACATGTTAAAAGGTTTGTTTCAATTCACAAATTCTTTTGTTCATCTCAATAATCTGTTGGAATAACTAAGTTCAGCAATATCAAAAATGTCACATTCAGGTATGAAAATAATTGTAGCTTTCTTCATTCTTCAGGCACTGCAGCGGCTTTTGAACATTTAACCATCAGTTTCATTATTGAAAGCATATATAAAAAAATGCGAGGCTTAACTATGATCTGTTGCCAAGGTAGGATTAACTCTAGCTTTGACGCAAGTCTTGCCTCCTAAATATACGCAGTGTTATTTTTAAGATGGAATATTTTTGTATTTACAGTGGATGGTAGAAGAAAGTCTTTGAAACTGATGAAGCATTTCCGTTTTAAGTTCTTTTTTTAGTTTGTTGTTATCTACTATTTGAAGAAACTCCGTACTTAAAATTACATTATGTGGCATTTCTTTTCAGTTTTTACTATTGCATTTGTTTTGTGTATTCCATTTTCGTTGCGGATATTGAACTACTCTGGTTCAGTTTTGAGTTATTCTTTTGATTTGAAACTGTCCATTTGGGTGAACAGAATTATGAATAGAAGGTGTTTGGAAGATGAAATGGATGTACCAAGGCTTGCGTTTCAGGGGACCATCTCGATACTGTTATCAAATATTTTCTGAGTAATGGGTAAAATTTGAGCTTACTTTTTTTTCTCAAAAGGGAGTGTCAGTGGCAAAATATTGTTTATACTGAGAATGACTTTTTAAAACACCTACTGATAATGAGTAGAGCAATGGACAGAATGATGAGAAAACATTTGCTACAGGATCAAGGATTTGGGAAGAATCGATGATAGCTTATGTGGGAAAGTTTTTGCCAGTGAAGCAAGTACATTCTTGTACCATCCTTGTGCTTAAATTATGAAAATTATAAGTTTTGAATTTGCCGCTAATATATTTATTTCAATCCATTTCATTGTCATCTGGTGCACTTAACAGGAGATGATATAGAAAAGGTGATGTGATATCAAATAATTCAACAGAATGAACTATTCTCATGGACATTGAAATCTTCAAATGGTTTGGCTGCAAGCAAGGTAGTAAATCTTGATCAATTTGATAATAAGTTTAGTATGTCACATTTAGGTATAAATATAACTGCACTTTTTGTTCAATGATAAACCTCTCAAACTAATTGTAGTTTTCTTTATTCTCCAGCACTGCTGCGGCTTGTGAATATATATACTGTTAGTTCCATTATTGAAAGCATATAAAAGCAAGTGGGGCTTTTTTGAAAGTATTGCCTCCTACTCCTAGCAGCATATGTTTCAGATGGAACACTTTTGTATTTACAGTGGATGCATGGTAGAAGAAAGTCTTTGAAAGTGATGAGGCCGCGGCTATGACTATCAAAAAGTTGTTGGCCAGGTGGTATTGGGCTCCATACCTACCAATAATAAGTTACTCAAAACTCATTTGAGAACGGTTTTAAGTACAATTTGGGAAGAAATTTATTTTGTAATTAGGTTATATACTGTAAAATTGTATGTGAGAGTTTTTTTTTTTTTTTTTTTTTCGCCCGAGTGTTGATATGTGTGACAAGAAAAGTTAGGCATTAGAGGTCAAAACTAAGTGGGGTATACAAGGTTTTAAGGGATGCGTTCTGATTAGTCTAGAGTGATTAATCTTTGTATTGTGTTTGTGATATTTCTAGTGGATTGATCACGTCCCGTGGATATAGGCAAATTTAGCCGAATCAAGTAAAATCTGGCGTTATTGTGTGATTGATTTCATTTAATTTGTAATTATTATTATTATTATTTTCTTAACTGACTCCCAAATAGCAGTTGAATACTTAGAGAAGTTTAAATGGATATTAGTGAATCAAATTAAATAGGCTACTTCAAGAGTGTGAAGAGATTACAGAGGACTACACAAAGGAGTTTCAAAAAATTAATAGCTAGCCAATCAACATCAAAGAGATGAAATGATGAAGCATAGTTCAAGGTTTTGTTAAGAAAAGAACACTTGCATACAAATTTAATTTAACTGGATGATATGGAATTATGTGCACAGTTTCAGCAACACCAATAATTACTGAAAAAAGGTGAAGAAAAAGGATTACCTCCATAACTGCAATATCAACACTTTCTTGAGCGAATAGAGTGAATGCCATAGCAGTAAGAACCTGGAAATTTTCAAAGTATAACAACCAACAGAATACCCTTCTGCACGTAAGAAATTTAAGAGAAATGCAGCAGTCGATCCTTTTCGCTTGCTCCATTTTTTAAGTTAATTTCAGCTTTGACTAAATCTTAAAAATTTGATTAAAATGAGAACATTATACGCTGTTCATATTGGTAAGCAAAAACCTTCAACCTAGAGAGGGGATCCCCAAGTCTGTCCATGAGACACCTCATTCCACCCAAATCGAATCCATCCTCTGAATCCGTACCAACACCTATGGATGTTGTGCAAATTACACATGTTGACTAATTAGAATATTGTTGGATTATGGCCATTATCAAAAGCCCAAATATGGCCCAAAAAGTAAGTTGTCTCAAGCTCTTTAAAAGAGTGGTGTGGTTAGGGTTTAACCAAGTAATCCATTTATGACCAAGTGCAAATAAGTAGTTAAGGTTTAACCAAGTAATCTCTTTATGACCAAGTGCAAATAAGTGATTAGGGTTTAACCAAGTAATCTCTTTATGATCAAGTGAAATGTGTGGCTATGGTTTGCTCTTGAAAGCTATAAAAGGAGGCATTGGTTAGGATTTTAATTATCCAAGGAGAAAGAGAAGAGTATCCAAATTAGAGAGAATTAAAAAGATGTGTTAAGCTTTGAGTTAGAAAATTTGTGTGAGAAATTCTCTTGGATGTAATTATCTCTTTTTGGGCGTGAGAAAATTATTGAGAGTGTGAGTGATTGTAATCGTCATCACATAGTAAATTTTCTCGGGTTGCCTTTGGCAACGACATTGGTTTTTCTCCGTTTTTGGAGTTTCCACTTAATTATTGTGTTGTGAGATTGTGTTCTTAATTCTCCAATTTATTATTTTTTTATATTGTGTGACATTTTTCCCAACAAGTTGTATCAGAGCCAAGGTCGAGGACAGTGAGTAGCTATTTATATGGTTATATGCATGTCTAGGAAAATTATGTCAACAAGACGACAAGTCTAAGGAAACTGGATTTTAAGTGGGACCGTTTGTGACCCCTCCAGTTTTTCCTGGGAATTTTCCTGGTGCATATTGAATCGTATTAGAAGTTACTACTACCTTCTTGAAGCAAAAGATTGTCGAGCATGAAATTCGATGTAGAGAAATTTAATGGGAGAATCAACTTTGGGTTGTGGCAAATACAAGTCAAGGATGTGATGATTCAATCTGGGTGACACAAGGCGTTGAAAGGGCGACCGTCCTCGAATACCAAAAGAAGGTTCAAAATCCAGTATGAGCGATGAAGATTGGGAAGATTTCGATTTGAAAGCTGCAAGTACGATCTGCTTATCCTTGGCCAAGAATGTTCTTGCTAATGTGAAAGAAATTTCAAACGCCAAGGAACTTTGGGAGAAGCTTGAAGGATTGTACCAAACAAAAGGCGTCTCTAATCGGGTGTATCTCAAAGAGCAATTTCATACTCTCCGTATGAATGAAGACACAACTATTTCTGACCATCTAAGTGTCTTAAATGGTATCGTCTCTGAACTGGAAGCCATTGGAGTAAAAATAGATGACGGGGATGTAGGGTTGAGGCTCATTTGGTCTCTTCCACCTTCTTACGAACACATGAAGCCCATTTTGATTCATGGGAAAGAGAAGATTGTGTTCTCGGAAGTCACCGACAAACTTTTCTCTGAAGAGAAGATGCTAAGTGGTGGATATAGTGTTCCATCTGAAAACTCAACATTGGTGGTAGTCGAAAGTCGGAAGAAGAAGAACTCCATGAACAAGAATTTGGTTTGTTGGGGGTGTGGACAATCTGGGCACCTCAAAAGAAATTGTTCGAAAGGTGGAGTTGATTCAGCAAGCAGCTCAAGGTAAAAAACTGACGGTGAAGCTAACATTGTGCCTACCTTTGGTGAGGTAGACGATTTTCTCTAAAAGAATATGTACATCCTCATGGCATGCTGCTAGTCTCCAGTATTGCCATGAAAGAGGATGTGTAGCTACTAGTGGGTTTTGCACATGGGGCATTGGTTGGCATTGATGCAAGGTGTGAGATGAAACGAATGTCGATGGCTAATGAACTTCCTAGAAAGCCAACATGGAAGTTGCACCATAATTTTTAACAAGTTTGTTCGACATGTGCCGAGGTAAAATCTTAGATTGGTTAATTCTAAGTGTGTGTATTTTTATGGTGGAGTAAGATAATTCTCTGCACAAAGAATTATGATTGTCTGTGAAGACGGTGTTATGTAGCAGAAGCTATGACAATTATTTTTATTTAGTCAAGGTAGAGATTGTTGTACAAATTGCACATGTTGGCTAATTAAAATATTGTTAGATTAGACCCATTATCAAAAGCCCAAATATGACCCAAAAAGTAAGTTATCTTAAGCTCTTTAAAAGAGTGGTGGAGATTTAGCTAAGTGATTAAATGGTAGCCAAGTGCAAATAAGTGGTTAGGGTTTAACCAAGTAATCACTTTATGACCAAGTACAAATAAGTGGTTAGGATTTAGCCAAGTAATCACTTTATGACCAAGTACAAATAAGTGGTTAGGATTTAGCCAAGTGACCACTTTATAATAAGTGGTTAGGGTTTAGTCAAGTGACCACTTTATGATCAAGTGCAAATAAGTGGTTAGGGTTTAGCCAAGTGATCACTTTATGATAAAGTGAAATGTGTGGCTATGATTTGCTCTTGAAGGCTATAAAAGTGGACATTGGTTATGATTTTAATCATCCAAGGAAAAAGAGAAGAGTATCCAAATTAGAGAAAATAAAATTTGTGTGGGAAATTCTCTTGGATATAATTATCTCTTTTTGAGTGTGAGAAAATTACTGAGAGTGTGAGTAATTGTAATCGTCATCACCTAATAAATTTTCTCGGGTTGCCTTTGGCAACGACAATGATTTTTCTCCGTTTTTGGAGTTTCCATTTAATTATTGTGTTGTGAGATTGTGTTCTTAATTCTCCAATTTTTTATTTTTCTATATTGTGTGACATTTTTCCCAACAATGGACACGCCACTGAATTATTATTCTAAGAGCTACAATCGCAATCCACCCAGGGGTAATTTCTTCTCCTTTTTAAGTTTGTTTTTATCTACAATCAAGTGACACATCTCTCTGTACGTAAAAAATATGTTATGTGGCAGGGTTCACTAATTATTACTCTTAATTAAATTTGGTAAAATTCTGTTTTTGTTTTCTTTCTTCAACATAAATGTCAGTAACACTGTTTTTGTTCTCCAGAGCGAGTCTAAGTTGCAACATATTGCTTCTACTGATAATGGTCTCTTAAAATGACTGCTGATGATGAGCAGAGCAATGGACAGAATGATGAAGAAAATTTTGTAATACGATCAAGGATGTGAGAAAGTTTTCCTGTTATTGTTTTCGATGAGTTTGTGTTATTCTTGAATGCTATCAATTGGCATAATCCTCATGCTGCTTTTAGTGCTTAGGCATCATTTCACAACCAAAAGGTAACTTCACCTACTATTGCTTTATATTATATACTGTACGTAGGAGTTTATTTTGGCCAAGTCTTTCTCATTTCTTAATGTTGCAGGCTCTTAAATAAAAATAGGATGTGGTGCTGTAGGTTTTTTTATTGAATCCTCATGTGTGTTTGCTGAGGACAGCTTAGAAAGAGTATGATTCTTTAGAAGAATACAAGGCATCTTGGAATTAAATTTGCTTTGTTTTTATTTCTAAAGTGGAACGGACAGAATGCTGAAGAAACATTATTTCTTATGCAATTAAGTGTGTGTAGAATCGAGGAGACCTAATGTGGGCATGTCGGTCGGTGTCAGTCTGGCTTCTATGAGGTGGCATATCCCTTTCACTGCTTTGACCATTACTTCACACTCAAATGGTATTTAAACTTCACCCAATCATCAATTTCTTTATTATATATTGTTGGAGCTGGTTTTATAAGTATTGGGTAAACTTTCTCATCTCTTAATGTAGCCTCCTCTACAATACAAATTTGATATCCTGTTTAAATCTGGTCATTTCTGCTTTAGTTTTCTTTCTTCAACATAAGGGTCACAAAAACATGCTCAATAACTCACCTATGATGAGATGAAGGAAGACTAAGAGGCCCAAGTAGTTTCAAGGGCTGGGCTAATAATAAATATGTACTATAAGATTCAATGTGTTGCCAATTCAAGTTCTTGACTTTGTTTTTTAAAATTTTATTCCTATTCTAGACTTTATTAAACTCTTCACCCTTTGAATTCTAGACTTAATTTTTTTTTTTAAAGTAATCTTTAATAAGAAACAGTAAAATAATATAAGCATTCTTTTATGTGGGAATCTTTATTTGTTTATTTATTTATTTTTTGGATAGCTAGTTTTACATTATAAGGAAATATTTTTGGGACGTATATAATTACTCAATTAAGAGACAATTTATTTATTTTTTTCAGCTCTCTTGTTTTCTCTATTTTATTAATCAGTTGATTTACACCCTTAAGCACCACTGCTTACATTTTTTTTTTCTACAGGAACACAATTAATATCTTAGTGTCTCTTCACCACATCCTTTCGTATGTAAGACTCATACTTAGTCCCTTCTAGAAATGTAACATTCAAAGTACTCCATAGAATAAAAGTTGAGCATGGCCACGATGTGTTTTATGCTTAACTTGCAACCATCACGAAGGAATAAACACACATGAAGCAAAGGTATATTATGCTTTGAGAAAACTTTCTTCTAAAACCAAATTGATCTTTATACATTGTCTCAACCCTTTAATTGCATCATGTTCTTGCTTTTAATTGATATATACGCAGAAGCAGAATCCATAATTTTTATGATGTAAAGCAGCTTGTTTCAGTTACATTTATACCTTAACCAGTATCTAAGTAAACTTTTGTTCGAGCCATGCAGCAAGTAAAGAATTGTTTTCTTTGTTCCATATTGCACTATATATATTGATTGTACCGCAGCAATATTCTCTACACACAACACAAAATATCAATTTCTCATCTTTTTTCAATCATTTACCATCTTTGAGTATGGCTGAAACACTTGTTTCCGTTATCTTGGAGCAGCTGGCTTCAATCGCTCGTCAAGAGTTTACGCTGGTGGCGGGTGTTGATGACGACGTCCAAAACCTCATCAACAATTTCCAATCCATTCTGGCTGTCCTTGAAGAAGCGGAGAGCAGACAATTCAAGGATAGTGCTGTGAGGGATTGGTTGGATAAGCTTAAAGAGGCAGCTTATGATACAGATGATGTGTTGGATGAGTGGAACACTTCAATTGGGAAATTACGACTTAAGGAGGTTAGAAATGCCTCCAAGCCTACTATCAAAAAGGTTTGTTCCCTCATCCCCTGTTATCGCTTTTGTTTTGGACAAATTGTCATGTGTCGTGATATTGCTCTCAATATAAAAGATCTGAATAAAACTTTAGATCATATTGATATGGAAAAAAATATGTTTGGTTTTAGTTTGAAAGAGGGAAACGTAGAAGTAAGAGGACCAATGACTACATCTCTTATTGATGTGCCAATGGTCCATGGAAGAGATGATGATAAGAATGAATTATTAAACAACTTGATGAATGAGAGTAGTCATGAACCAGCCATCCCTATCATTTCTATTGTAGGGATGGGAGGAATAGGTAAGACTACTCTTGCTCGACTAGCTTTTAATGATAATAAAGTAAAAGATCATTTTGATGAAAGGATATGGGTACGTGTCTTGGAACCTTTCGATAAGACAAGGGTTGCAAAAGCAATCCTTGAATCTCTTGTGAAAGATTCTTCAAAAAGGGTAATGGCTGAATTAGAAACTATTTTCCAAAAGATAAGTCATTCTCTAGAGAGAAAAAAGTTTTTTCTCGTCCTAGATGATGTATGGATTGAGGATCTCAAAGATTGGGAACAATTGATGTTTGCTTTGAATTATGGTTCTCAAGGAAGTAGAATTCTAGTAACCACACGTAAGCAAAGGGTTGCCAAAACTATAGGAGCCACCAGCATGATCATGTTAGGGACATTATCAGAAAATGAGTCTTGGTCATTATTTAGTCAAATTACATTTTCAGATGAACCTAGTGAAAAATTAGAAGATATTGGTAGAAAAGTTGTAGCCAAATGCAAGGGCTTACCTCTTGCTATAAAAACCTTAGGAAGCCTCTTGCGTCTCAAAACAAATATTGGAGAGTGGCAAAGTGTTCTAGACAGTGAAATGTGGGAAATAGAAGAGGCAAAGAGAGGGATTTTTCCACCTTTACTATTAAGCTATAATGATTTGCCTTGTACATTGAAAAAATGCTTCTCATATTGTGCTATCTTTCCTAAAGATTATGAGATAGAAAAAGATGAATTAATTAAATTATGGATGGCTCAAAGTTATCTTAGGGATGAGCAAAACAAGGACATGGAGTTAATTGGTGAGGAATACTTTGAAAACTTAGCAATGCGCTCTTTTTTTCAAGACTTTAAGAAAAACAAATATGATGGTAGCATAGAAAGTTGTAAGATGCATGATATAGTGCATGATTTTGCTCAATTTCTTACAAAAAATGAATGTTTTAGTGTCGAGACTGATAATTACAATGAGTCTCAGTTAAAATCTTCTTTCAAAAATGCTCGACACTCTATGGTAATACTGGGAGAAAAACAAGGCTCGTTTCCTACATGCATTTGTAATGAAAATATATTGCATAGTCTTGTGGTTAAGTGTCAACATGTGAGCAGCCAGCTAACTCTGTCCAAATTATTTGATAACTTAAGTCTACAAGCATTACAGTTTCGCTTCATTGGTTTTCAAGAACTTCCTAGAGAAATAAAAAAGATGATACATTTGAGGTATCTTGATTTATCTTGTAATAGGAATTTAAAAGAATTGCCGAAGGAGTTGTGTGATTTATATAATCTACAAACGTTAAACATGGTCAATTGTTATAGTCTTAAAAAATTACCTCAAGAGATAGGAAAGTTAATCAACTTAAGGCATTTTATAATTTTTAATAGTGGAGTAAAATACATGCCAAAAGGAATAAAAGGATTAACTTGTCTTCGAACTTTGGAAGATTTAGTATTGAGTAGTAGTAGGCATGGCGGTAAAGCATGTAGAATTGAAAGTTTGAAAAACTTGAGAAATCTTCGGTGTCTTGGTATTTCGGGGTTAGAAAATGTGGGAGATGTGGGTGAAATTAAGCGAGCAAAACTTTGGAAAAAGAAAAATCTTCTCTCTTTTCTTTTAGATTTTAGAACTGGAATTTACCGAAGGAAAAGTGAAGAGAGAGATGAAATGGTTCTTGAGGCCTTACAACCACCTCCATATTTGGTGAAATTATGTTTAATGAAATATAAAGGTAAAACTATATGGCCGAATTGGATAGTATCATTACGTCATTTAAGGGAGTTGAGACTTATTGATTGCAATAAGTGTGAGTATTTGCCTCCTTTGGGAAAATTATCATCTCTTGAATCACTGTATATAAGAGGGGCTGAGAGTGTAAAAAAAGTGGGTAATAAATTTTTGGGAATAGAAAGTGATGGCACTTCTATTGTCTTTCCCAAATTAAAAAATCTTGTGTTTAAAGATATGGCTGGATGGGAAGAGTGGGATGATGGTGAATTAGTTATTGATGAATTAGTTATTAGAATCATGCCATCTCTTCGTTACTTGAGCATTTCTTCCATCCACAAATTGAAAAGGCTGCCCAATTACATTCTTCAATCGCGAGCACTAAAACAATTAGAGATCAAGCGTTGCCCTATTCTAAGACAGCGTTACAAGGAGACAAGTGAAGATTGGCATAAAATCTCTCACATTCCTGACGTCAGCGTTGGGTTATGATTGACCTGACCCACAGGTAATTTAATTTCTTCTTCCATTATAAAGTTTGGTTGTTATCTACAATTAAAACCAAACCTTTCGTCATGATTAATTGTCAATGAAATCATATTCATCTTTGATGCTTCAACTATTTTCTCCATTTATTTTATTTATAATATAAATACCAAAAATGTTTATTGACTTTATTCTAAATTTTGGGTTATTGTCATACTCCCTCTATAGCTTCCACTATTCAATCGCCAACATGACAACAATTGGAGATTTTGTATTGCAATATTATAAGTCCGCATTACAAGAAGGAGACAGGTGAAGGCTGGCTCCACTCACGGGGTAATTTCTTCTCTTTTTTTTTTCGTTTGTAATTTGGGATCATTAACTCAGCTTGACAGTTTTACTATTACATTTATTTTGTATATTCCATTTTCGTTGCGGATATTCAACTACAATACATTATCAGGTTTATGCACGCAAGGTGATTGAAAGATGAAATGGATGAACCAAGGCTTGCGTTTCAGGGGACCCTATGGATATTGCATTCCAGCTTTCACTCAGAATGACCTTTTAAAATGATTGATGAAAAGAGCAATGGACAGAATGGATGATGGCTTATGTGGGAAAGTTTTTCCTGTGAATGTTTTGGATGAATTTGTGTTATTCTTGGCTGCTATCAAGTGGCATTATTTCACAACTAAAGGTAATAAACTTCACCAATTATTGCGCTATATTATATACTGTAGGAGTTGATTTTGTACGTGTTGGCTAAGTCTTTCTCATCTCTTAATGTTGCAGCTCTTAAATAAACATAGCATGTCCTGTAGCGTAGTAGGCTTTTATTGAATCCTCATGTGTGTTTGCTGAGAACAGCAAGGAAGAGTATGTATCTTGAGGAGAAAACAAGGCATCTTGGGATTAAATTTGTTATGTTTTTTTGTCAAGTAGGACAGACGGAATGTTGGAGAAACAATATTTCCTATGCACTGAAGTGTGTGTAGAATCGAGGAGGCCTAATGTGAGGAAGTTATTATGGCGAATTATTTGATTGGTCAGTGTTATTCTTGGTTCTACGAAGTGGAAATTCGGTCTGCGGCTTTCACTGCTTTGGCCGTGATTTCACACCCAAATTGTATTTAAAATGCACCCAGTAATTATACATCTTGGATTTGATTTTTTAAGTTTTGGCTAATCTTTCTCATCTCTAAATGTTGCAGCCCCCTCTACAGTACAATTTCGATGCCCGGCTGTAGACGTTTTAATTAAGGTTATTGAAGCATCAATCCTGACGTGTTTTGAGCTGCTATATATGCAATCAAGAAGTTTTCTGAAGCATCTTAGCCATTGAATTTCATGTCAGTATTATCAACAAGTTTTGGCTGCATAAACAATTGCTATGAATGATTCCAGTATGTGTTAAGTTATTTGTTTTGGAATTTTATGCTCATGGACACACAATTAAATCTGATTTCAGGTGTTGATAGAACCATCAAGGTTGTCAAAACGAAAATTACACAATCTTGTCAAAGTAATGAGGTTCATTTTGCATTTTACATCTATACATACTACCTCATGTTAACTTATTTGGTTTATCTTTTGGCTTTATTGAGTAAACAGGGATCAAATTCCATCTAAAGAAGATGTTTCATAGAGGACCAAATTGTCAGAAACTAATAGCTACTCCAAAATTTGAGGTGTCGGAACAAAGGTTTATTTCTGCAAAATATGGTTTGCATGCTTGATTATAGCTTGTAGAATCTTGTAGCTTCAACAGTTTGATATGTTCTTGCTTGACTCTTTGGCCCCAGTATTATGTGCTTGCTAATTTCAACAGAATGAACTGTTCACATAGACATTGATTTCTTCAAATGGTTTGGCTGCAAAGCAAGGTAGTAAATCTTGATCCATTCTTGTGCTTAAATTATGAAAATTATAAGTTTTGAATTTGCCACTAATATGTTTATTCAATCCAATTTCATTGTCATCTGGTGGACTTAACAGGAGATGATATAGCAAAGGTGATGTGATATCAAATAATTCAACAGAATGAACTGTTCTCATAGACATTGAAATCTTCAAATGGTTCGGCTGCAAAGAAAGGTAGTAAATCTTGATTAATGCGATAGTAAGTTCAGTCTCCACTCTCCGGGCACTGCGGAAGCTTGTGAACATTTGCACTGTCAGTTCCATTATTGCAAGCAAAAGGTAGGATTTAACTCTAGATTGTAATACAAGTCTTTGGTTTAAGATGGAATATTTTTTATACTTATTTTTGTAAAGAAGTTAGATTACTTGTAAATTTGTATGTGAGAGTTTAATGCTATAATATGATTTTTTTTTTTTTTTTTTTTTTTGAGAGAGAGAATATTGATATCATTAAGTGACAAGAAAAATTAGGTATTTAAATGTCTTTAACTAAGAAGGGGTGTACAAGGGTTTTAAGGTTAGGTAGAGGATAGTATTGAGCGATTAATTCTGTATTGTATTCTAATAGATTTCTAATGGACTAATCACGTCCCCGTGGATGTAGACAAATTTTGTCGAACCACGTAAAATCTGGTGTTTTTTTATGATTGATTTTTTATTTTATTTTAATTATTGTTAATTAATCACCTGTTACAAATCCAATTTAGAGGGGTTTTTACCCTTTCACATCTTAGTCTGGAAAAATTTATTTAATTAAAATAATATTTTTCTGTTAATTGATTCCATCTCACCAATCAAATGGTTTTAACTCTATCATAGTCCAACTTGCACAAATTTATTCTTTTGAGCTTCACGAAGACGTCATGCAACCAACACATGTTACTTATAAAAAGTCTCTTCAAATGAGGTAATTGACCATATAGTAAATGTCATATAATATTGAAAATTTTAGGGTTAACACATTAACCTCCTTAAGGTGTGAGATCTCAGAATAATAAAAATGCTTTTACCGTTAAGTTTTAAGTGTTCAAATAAAAGGTATGTGGGCAGTTTGTTAATATTTACGAACTTTTAAGTTTGTAAATTTAAACAGTTCATTAACGTTGCAAGAACTTTTGTTGTTTTAGATATCTCATAGGCATATTTGTTTTTTTTCTTTTTACTATACCTCAGGGTCTATTTTTAACCCATAAATTTAATGAAATACAATCTTTGAGTAAATATTCTAGCACCTTACTACAAGACCAATCGAGTAACACATTTTTGACATTATATGCATAATATATGATAAGATTTAATTGGATAGTCTCACCACTTTCAATGAAAATGGGTTGAATAAGCAATTTTTTTGCTTTATAATAACAATTTCGTTCCCTCCAAGTAGGGGTCATTTTGATAAATTTACAAACAACCAGGGTGTATATGAGGTTATTACACAATAGGGGTCTAATGATTTTACATAACTGGGTCCGGACTGAATCAATTTTTCAGCAGCTTGGACGTAAATCGTAATTAAGTGATATGAGTCATATGACTTAAATTTTATTTTATTAATTAATTATGTAAAAAAAAAAAAAAACTATCTGCAAAAAGGTGGGTGGATGTGATTGTCAATATAAATTATTCGTTTAAAAATATATATATAAAATGATATGTATTGAGAGAATGAATTTAAATATTGTTAAAGAGTAAACGACTTTTTCCCTCCCAATGCTTGTTTTAATGACATTTTTTCATTCAAAAAGTTTCAAAATATCATTATCTCACCCAAAATTTATATTCTGCTACTATTCAAAGTTGATTTAGGAGGTACAAATTCTCTATGTCACCACCATTTGAACCTAATCTTATTATGAGTTTATAGGTATTTTTTTTTTATAACCGAAAAGTCCGAGTCAGCTTATGCACACCTCAACTAATTTCTAGAGTCCATTGAATACCCTACAAATCCAATGAACCAAGTAAGTTACAATTATGTATATAATAGATAGTATCACAGTTTAAACCCATAAAGCAAAAAAATAAAATACATCTCCTTGACCACTAGGTCAACCCCTCAAGATTAAAGTTTATAGGTGAATTGAATATAAAGCTTTGACAAATGAAATCAAAGATGGGGAAAGAAAAAAAAAAGGTAAGAACTGGGTATGAAAGTGCTCACTGCTCACTATATGCCATTGAAAGTATGTAAAGCATATACTATTTTGACAAAAATCTAATTTTAATATATTTATTTTAAAAAGAGGAAATAACTTATTCCCATCTAGACTATGACAATATTCTAAGTTTCTATCCTCATTATCATTTATTTCAAGTTATCACTCTTAAACTAACATCATTAGTTAATGTTCAGTTCTAATTAAGAGTGTTCATAACTGGATAACTGGTTCAATTACTCAGTTTTTTGATTCGGAGATTTTCCAGAACCGATTTAGCTATTACCCGGTTATTAAAAACCGATTAACCTGTTTTGAGCCGGTTTATAATGCATTATATATATTAATTTTTATTTATAACCGGTTCAAAAAACTTGTTCCGGTTACCCGATTACCATAAAATGGTAACCCAATAACCGAACCGGTTTTGTGAAAAACCGATTTTTCGATTCGGTTACCGGTTTTTTTAACACCCCTAATTCTGACACAAGTGTAAAAGGTGTTATAATTAAACTGTTATTGAACCTTTGACTTTTGATTATTTGACAATAGACAAATTGGATAGTCATGTACAAACTTGAAATAGGGTATTTTCGGATTTTTACATGATCATCCAATTTTTTTATTATCAAATAATCAAAAGTCAAATGTTAAAAGACAATTTGGTAATAATATATTGAGTAATATTACATTTACACCACATCCTTACACCATTCTCTTACATCACACTCACATTCAATTAAAAAAATAATTTTTTTGAAAAATAATATTTTAATTGAATGTGAGTGTGATGTAAGAGAATGGTGTAGTGAAGTGATGTAAAGATAATATTATTGTAATATATTTTACACTTGTATCAGAACTGAATAGTAACTAATGATGTTAGCTTAAGGGTAAAAATTTTAAATAAATGATAATGAGGAGGAAATTTAGAATATTATGATAATCTGAGTGAGAATAAGTTATTTTATCTTTTGAAAATAAGATCTGATGTAAAAAGGAAAATGTGGTTTATTATATATGAAATCAATATATTGAGTATGATAAAACTAAAATCTGGTTAAGTATAGAACAGAAACAGATTAATACTAGTTAGTTAAGGATATACAACTTGAGATAAGGTTGTTGGTATTTTCTCTACTATTTCCTCATCAATATAAATTTATTTTTATACAAATAATTAAATGTAAAGTAAAGAAAACACGAGTCCCAAGATCTCATTGTGTAAACACATGCTTGTCTTGTCAAAGTCAAGAAAGAAAGAAAAAGGTCAACAACTTCTGATAAAGTAGAAATTAATGGAATGAGACTAAGAGAGAGAAACCAGTCAATAATTGTCATGGGAAATTTCGACCAAGCATCCTGATAAAGTCTAGCTGTTCCATGCATTATACTTATTGAATGCACCGTTGAATTGTCTACACACAACTCAAAATACCAATTTCTCATCTTTCTTCAATCATTTACCATCTTTTACGCTATGGCTGAAGCACTTGTTTCTGTTGTCTTGGAGCAGTTGGCTTCAATCGCTCGTCAACAAATTGACCAACAGTTGACGCTGGTGGCGGGTTTTGATGACAAAGTCCGAAAGCTCACCAGCAATTTCCTGTCCATTCGAGCTGTGCTTGAAGATGCAGAGAACAGACAATCAAAGGACAATGCTGTTAGGTATTGGTTGGATAAGCTTAAAGTGGCAGTTTATGATATAGTTCTGTTAGGGTGGACTAATTTTTTTTTAACATTTAAAAAAAAAATTTTAAGTGAGTCAAAATTTTGAAAGTAATATATTAATAAAAAAAATTAATTTCATGACCTACCTTAAACATGCACAGGATCCGCCCTGATATAGATGATTTGTTGGATGAGTGCAACAATTCTATTGGGAAATTAATTACAAGTTAGAAATGCCTCCAAGCCTATAATCAAAAAGGTATGTTCCTTCATCCCTTGTTATAGCTTTTGTTTTAGAAAAGTTATCCTGCCTTGTGCCATTGCTCGCAAGATAAAAAGTCTAAATAAAACACTGGATGTTATTGTTATAGAAAAAAATACATTTGGTTTCAATTCGACAGAGCGCATTGTATAAGTAAGACGACCAATGACTACATCTCTTATTGATGTGCCAATGGTCCATGGAAGAGATGATGATAAGGATGAATTACTAAACAAGTTGTTGAGTGAGAGTAGTCATGAACCAGCCATCTCTATCATTTCTACAGTAGGGATGGGAGGAATAGGTAAGACTATTTTTGCTCTACTAGCTTTTAAGATGATAAAGTAAAAGTCCATTTTGATGAAAGGATATGGATATGTGTCTTGTAACCTTTCGATGACACAAGGGTTGCAAAAGCGATCCTCGAATCTCTTGTGAAAGATCCTTCTGAAAGTGCATTGGTTGAAATAGAAAATATTTTGCAAAAGATAAGTCAATCTCTAGAGAGAAAGAAGTTTTTTTCTCATCCTAGATGATGTATGGAATGAGGATCCCAAAGACTGGGAACAATTGATGATTGCTTTGAAATGTGGTTATCAAGGAAGTAGAAATCTAGTTACCACACGTAAGCAAAATGTTGCCAAAACTATAGGAGCCACCAACATGATCATGTTAGAGACATTACCCCGAAAATGAGTCTTGGTAATTATTTAAGCAAATTGCATTTTCTAGTAAAGCCAATAAAAAAATTAGAAGATATTTGTAGAAAAATTGTAGCCAAATGTAAGGGCTTACCTCTTGCTATAAAAACCTTAGGAAGCCTCTTGCGTCTTAAAACAAATATATATTGAAGAGTGGCAAAGTGTTCTAGGCAATGAAATGTGGGAAACAGAAGAGGTAGAAAAAGAGATTTTTCCACCTTTACTATTAAACTATTATCATTTGCTTTCTACATTGAAAAAATGCTTCTCATATTGTGCTATCTATCCAAAAGATTATGAGATAGAAAAAGATGAATTAATTAAATTATGAATGACTCAAAGTTATCTTAGGGATGAGCGAAACAAGGACATGAAATTAATTGGTGAGGAATTCTTTGAAAACTTAGCAATGCACTCTTTTTTTCAAGACTTTAAGAAAAATAAATATGATAGAAGCATAGAAAGTTGTAAGATGCATGGTATAGGGCATGATTTTGCTCAATTTCTTACCAAAAATGAACGTTTTAGTGTCGAGACTGATAATTACAATGAGTCTCAGTTAAAGTCTTCTTTAAAAAATGCTCGACACTCAATGTTAATAGTTAAAGGAGAACGAGACTTGTTTCTCATAGGCATCAATAACGAAAATAAATTGTGTAGCCTTGTGGTTAAGAGTCAAGTGAACATCCTTCTACTGACTCCATCCAAATTATTTGATAACTTAAGTCTTTGAGGTATCTTGTTTTATCTCATAATTGGGATTTAAAAGAATTGCCGAAGGAATTGTGTGATTTATATAATCTACAAACATTAAACATTGCCAAGTGTTATTGTCTAACAAAATTACCTCAAGAGATGGGAAAGTTAATTGTTGATGCAGAAAAATGCACCAACCAGAGTGATTCGGTTGACCTTGATCGGAACAGGAACGGATGTGCGCGTAACTATAGATAGTTAGCAATGAACAGAAAATTAAACCAATAAACTAAAAGAAAATTTTTTTTTTTAAAGTGGTTTGGCCTCAAAGAATGCCTACGTCCACTATAACCTTTCTTATTGAATTTTTCCTAACCCCTTTTACAATAGTGAGATGGGGTTTATATAATGTTACATTTGATAAGGCAAGTGTGCCTGTTTTGGAATTACAATTTGAATTGGAAATATATCTTGAATTTTCAGGGATTGACTGATTAGTTTGGAAGTTGAATCGGATCATATCCATATTATTGGGGGATAAGACTTATCACATTCACCAGCTGACTATGATTCTAGCGAGCTTAGATGTCCCGACGACCTGTGGCTTCTGGTCGATCTCCTGTGATTGAGTTGAGCCAAATTTGGGTCAGCTCGCTCCAGGTCCTATCGACCACTCCTACTGTGTCCAACTTTTGCGGACTCTTTCCAGAAAAACCCCGCACAACATCTACCCCCCAATATTTGAAGGTTGTTGTCGGGCTATGAACATTATTGCCTATTGAGTCCGCTCATTAAGCCCGCCGTCTTGAGAAATGAATCGTTTCTTTCGAGGACTGTCGAACTGTTTCATCTCATTTAATGCAGTTGTTTTCTCTGTTCTGATAGTTGGCCACGTCGCTACACGCGTCAGTGGCTATCATTATGGGGCTCGACGGTTACGCTACTTTCTAGGATCGTCGACAAGTGTCGAGCTCGAACGATCTGGACTGTTTTATCATTGGAGGGCCGAGATCTGCTCGCCAAATCAACGATCGAGATGCATTCCCGCCCAAGCCTGGTTTTCCTTATAAATAGGGGACCCTTTTCACCTTTTTACTGTTTATCTTCGTTTTTACCATTTTCCTGCAAAAGAAATCCATTCCGTCACACCAAACGTTCAGGCGTCCTTCTCCTGCGACCAAGTCCTTCTCTGGCGACCCAAGTCTTCCCCGTAAGTGGCTTATTACACTCTTTTTATTTATATTGCTTACATCTATGCTTTGTCAGTGGTAAGGATAACATGGCATGTCTAGCTTCCTTTAGGTTAGCCATATGATCCTCTGGGTTTATTCCAGCAAAACAAACCTGGAACGGCCATCCGGTCACCGGATTCCGTTCTCAAAATATGGGTTTCAGAAGTCTTAAGAGCTCGCTGTAACTTCAGTGAGCTCGACGTTGGGTTCACTTAGGCACCTGATCTGAGTACAAGTGTCTTATGTTCTTGGCTTATAGGCTCGATCGTAATACTTGTTTAATTCGTGTTTCAGGTGTCTTAAGTCCCCAT
Organism: Toxicodendron radicans; assembly: GCA_009867345.2. Classification (NCBI taxonomy): domain Eukaryota; kingdom Viridiplantae; phylum Streptophyta; class Magnoliopsida; order Sapindales; family Anacardiaceae; genus Toxicodendron; species Toxicodendron radicans. The sequence continues at coordinate 542 of WYDK02084700.1, read as the reverse complement.
GTCGTAGTCCGTCTCTAGCTCCAACATCAACATAATGTTTGGCGATGATGATGTCCGCTCAGATGCGAGCTCTAGTAATCAGTCCGACGATTCCTTAACCATGATCACCCCACATTACCACACCATTCTAAAGAAAGAGGCTACCTTTTCGATTGGCGAGGATGACCTTGCCAGAATCAAAAGACAATATTCCATCACAACTCCTCTCATGACGTCGTCAGGGCATTTGAGAAAGTTACCACCAGCGGGTTGGTCTGCTATTTCCTAGACCATACTCCGGTGTCGGCTCTCTATCCACCCGCATCCATTTCTTGTAAGCGTCATCGACTACTTCGATGTCGCCCCATTTCAGCTCTCGGGGAACTCATATCTTATTTTAATAGGACTGTATATAGCCTTTCAAGTACATAGTCTGGGCGAACTCACAATTGATGAGCTCGCCTTCCTGTATAGATTAAAGAAAGGTCAGGATGACACCTTCTATTTATCCAAAACCGGTAGAAAAAACTTTAATGGACTAGTCGGGATCCCCGGGAAAATCA
>WYDK02084501.1:0-26335 GCA_009867345.2 Toxicodendron radicans | reverse complement strand
TACCTTATATCACTCAATCTTCAGCTTTAAACTAAACCCCCCTGAGTTCTGCAGCAAAACAAGAGACAAACATTAGAAATAACCCATAGACCCAGTTTTTAATACACAAATGAAAAAGCAAAAATAATTTTAAATTAGAAAAAAATTATTTAATGATCAAAAGGCTAGCGGAGAAAAAGGTACTCTACGTACAAAACAAAATTGAATTTCTTAAATTAAAAAATAATAATAATAATCGAAAACTGAGGCTGGATTCTGTAATTTTTACATAACTAGAAATATTTTTTAACCTTTTTTTAAAATAAAAAATAAAACTAGAGGTCTGACAAAACCCCAAAAAAAAAAGTTATTTTGAGCCTAAAAATCAAAAGACAACCATTTGTTAAAATCAAAGCAACGTTGCACATTCTGAACATGAAAATCGAATTTGAAACGAGAAATTTTGAGAAAACAAAGTCAAAACCCTAGAGTTTGCACAAGAACACTGGATAGTGATTCTGAGACAACAAAACATAAACAAAGAAACTATAAACGTAAAAAATAACAAATGAGCCAAAGAAATACACTTACCTATACCTTGGAATCGGAAAATCCCCAACAAAATGCAAAAGAAACTGAGAAAAGGGAAGTGTTTGTTGTATACAGGGGAAGAGAGCTCGAAATCGGAGAGTAATTCGAGTTAGGGTTCTGTGAGAAATCGATTTGGGTCTTATTTTGCGATTTATATATCTGAATTGTAGCGACGGATAAAATTGTCATTAATTTTAATGCAAATAACAAAAACAACATCGTTGTCCAATCTGTCACCACTCCGTCGTTAATTTTAATACATCTAATTAATAATGTACTCCAAATCGGTGTCGTTGTCAAACCCGTTTTAAATCTGTCGTTACAATTAACAGTAACATGAAATAACGTTGTTTTAAAATCCGTCGTTAACCCGTTCCTATATTATTAATGCACGCTTAAACGACGTCGTTCCACATTCCGTTTCTAATCCTTCGGTAACATTAATACAATATTAATCTTTTCCGTAGAATTAACGACAGAATGTTTTGAAACGGATATGTTTTGTTCCCAAACCATCGTTAAATATTTGGCGCCTCATTACCGCCAAAAATTAATGACGGATTAACGACGGTGTTAAATTCCGTCGGTATTTCCGTCGGTAAAATGTCTCGAATTTCTTCCTGATTTCCCATTTTCCGTCGCTGGTCCGTCGTAAATTACGGAAATTTCCGACAGACATAAATCCGTCGGTAATTTCCGTCAGAAAATTACAATTTTCTTGTAGTGTACAGATGATAGACTGTTAAATGCATTACAAATTTTTTAATGCAATGTATTTTTTACATGCAAATATATTCAAAATATTCAAAATCAAAATTAAACAACTTCATCATTTGGACCAGTAGTATTACATCATATAGATAAAGGTTCACCAATATCATGAATAACAACTTCTTCATTTGAAGGCACTTTCTCTTCCTCCAACATTAGTGTCTCTAAAAAAGTAAAAAGTTGATTCTTCATTAGGATATTTAGACTTAAACGCCTTAACAGAGACTTCCCTGGTGAACAAAAACATGTTTGTTACAACATTAACAGCCTCATTTCTTTCCTTTTCAGCTTCGTCAAGTAAACATTAGAGCTTTGTAGTTTTATCAGTCAATTCATTTTTTTGCTTTTCAAGAATTTCGATTTCATGCTCTTTATTTTGTATAGATTGTTGAGCAATCTTAAATGCTTCCCGAGCACGTTTCAACTCATCTTCAACATTTTTCAAAAGCCTTCTTGAAAACGTTTTGCTCCTCTTCAAATTTTTTGTTTTCACAATCAATACTTGCTTTTCTTTTGCTAAATTCTAAATGACAATTTCCAAAGCAAGCCAACACTCTTTTATTTCTGAAAAAGCATCAAAACCCTATTTCAACAACCAAAGAAAAAACAAAACCAAAGTAATGTCATAATGTTAAAAAGATTGTATATTCAGCTTAACATCTAATAATGTAAAGAAATTTACTTGTAAATCCGCACAGCCTGCCAAGTTATGAAGATCCCGAACAAACATTGCTTTAAAATTCTGGTCAGAATTCACATTCCACTTTCTTCTTGACTTGTTTTTTGACACTTACTCCGGTAATGTAATGTAACGTCTTCTGTACTTTTATATTGCATATAACAGTTCAACTTCCGAATTTAATATACCAAAACAATATAAATAAATTAAACATAAAAAATAAATAAAATTTTCAACTATTGAATTACAGTACTGGCGCAATTGCCGAACTAGAAATTTGAATATGGAATTATATGAATCAAGTTCCCGTACCATTATTTATAAATATAATTATTTAAAGTATATTGAAATTCAAATTAATTTGCCAAATCGTTTAATTGATTATATAACAGTGACAACTCATATGCCAAATAAATTGTTAGAAACCATAAGCCGAACAAAAAAATTTAAATATACAATTGCAAACACTCAAATACCCAACAATAAGTTATTCATAATTTTCAATAAATTAAACTCTGCATCAATTTTAATTATCCCTGCCAAACAGTTAATTTGACTATAACATGGAAACAAACCATATAATAAATGAAAACATCATTAAGTTAAAAATATCAAATATTGTTTTATTATGACAAAGAAATCGATCAAAAATGTTTACTATTATAATGAATAAAATATAGAACAAATATTTAATTGAAGTAAACCAATTGCCGAACATGATGTAGACACAGGATTACCTCTGCTATGAAATAGTATGTACTAAATTCAATTTGTATTACAACAAAACATTAACCATAAGAAATAAAATAAGTCATTACTTATGTTTCTTAACTTCATCTACTTATATAACTTAAAACGTGCTAACGTTTATAAACATGATATTGTTAAGCACACTATAACAATCTTATAATTGTTATGTCGAACACAATAATACAACATCCATTGGGATCTTTAATTAACTGGTATAGACAGCAATTACTCTATTAATTATATTGTTTTTCCTGACAACAAATTAAAAAAATTCCTCCATGGAAACAAAAATGACTTCTCATATTGTTATTATGTTTAAAAAATCCATTAGTATATCATTTATGTGGAAAGAATTAATTCATTGTATTTTTTAATCTTAAATTAATATGGAAAGGGTTAGATATCTTTATGTGAATGTAAAAAGAATTATCAAATTTATATAATACAACTGCCACAACCCACAAATACCATGGATTTTCAATCGATTGGTAAAAACATATACGAAGAATATCAATTAAAATATTGATTAAAGTGGTGATTAAAAAACTAAAAGAAAACTAAATCTATTTTTATCACAACAGTTTGCAAAAAGAAATTAACATCCAACAACTATCTTACATGGAACTAACGAACAAACTGGCTTATATTCTCAATTTGCAATAATCTGAGATTTCTTTGGCCTGCCTCTAGAACGTTTGACTTTGCCGCAATCCCCTTGCACATGTCTTTCTTGAGAGAATATATATACTCCATTTTCAACAATATCCTTCCATTTCTCCATCATTTCTGAATATAATTGGTAATATCAAAGAAAACATTTGTAAATTATATGTCTACACATCACAAGTTGAATGAAAATAAAATACATTCCTTAATTTGTACTCTTACCCTAAAAGTTACTCTTTAATTCAAATAGATAATAATTAAATCAACAAAATATTCAATGTACTTAGCTCTCTATGCAGATAGATATCAGACTCCAATCTTTTAAAACTAAAACAACATAACATAATTTGTTTTAATGCTTACCAGAGATAATGAAATTCCGATCACAAATCTGAAGGAATATGAATATGGTGGTGGAAAGATGATGGAAGCATGTCAAAGAACATGCAATGACAAGTTATGGAAGCACAAAGCATTAAAACATGAATAAAAGCTTAGTTTAGGATTATATCTTCTCCTAATGCCTTTATTTGATGAAGCCAAGACCCAAAAACACGAGCCCTCTACACTTTAACACCACCTTGAGAAAAAGAAAAAATGGCCAACCTTAGAAAGAGAGAGTTTTTAGTTCAAGTGAAAAATGAATATTTTCTCAAAATGCAATTTTGTTTCACTTATATAGTCATGGGCCAATTTTTAGTTACCTCTTTTGCTTGGATGGCCTTATAATAATTCTTAATTAAATTCTGCCAACCATTTCGTAATTTGACCCCTTTAATAATCAATATTATTCAAGGGTCCATGTAAACCATACTAGTTTACATTTACAACCCACAAGATTACCTTTAACCCTTTAACTCTTAAAAGCTTATTTCTAGCCCATGTTATTTATCTTAACACTTTAAGATATTATAATTAGATCCAATTAGTTATTATTTGACCATTTTAGCCCTTAAAATGTCATGAACAATTTATATGTAACGATTTATATAGAAATTCCGTTATTACCCTTGGAAGGTACTAGCCCTTTTCGGATAATCATTTGTCTCTCTCATCATTCTCTATCTACACAAGGCTATTGGTGTGACCATGTAGGTTCACCATGTAGGTTCACCGTGGGTTAGTCGTGAGCCTGTTTCGGATCAATCCGAAAACTTATCTGGAGGCTCAACTACTATGGTAAACATCTAGCAATTTGCCATAGCCTCTAAACCACGATGAAGGAATAGCTCCATCAAACCTATATCAAGTCATATTTTCCATAGGTAAGGTCCCTCCATTTTCATATCCTAATCGAGTATGGATTCACAGATCGTCAAAATCCTAAGTTTGATGTCATTCTGAATCGTCAATCAATATGTTTGAAACTCGTCATCACAAACTTACCTTCGTATGACTAATGATATACTCTAATCATAGATTTTGGTTTTTGACATTTATCAGCGTTCATCCGGGAACTCAGATCCGGATGGAGTCAGCGGATACTTACGATCCTATATTTCTAAGTCAACGGATCTCATCTTAAACATCGTTTATTTTCGCGTATGAACAACACATGACCAAGTACGCTTTAACATACAAGGAATGGTTAGCCTCATACTTATACACCATATGAACCATACACATTTGTACTAGGTCCGACCAGGATGTCTCAAGTCAAAGGACTACATTGCACACTAATTTGAGAAAACGATAAATCATTGACTATATGCAATCCCATGTGATTCATCGTTCATTGGTCACGTTCGAAAAACAATTCATCAGCTGTTAATCCATACTAATGCACCTATAACACAACTATTATTGTGATCCGAACTTATATCAACTCATGATGTCCCTCTTCGGAAGTATTCAGTATGCCTGCTATGCAATATTGTTGCCCAAATAATATTGCTTCCGTAGAGAATATTTTGATAATTACATTTAATTATTAAATGGATTATCAGGACAATTCATATATATACTTTATTTAAATGCATGACAAAATAAAGGAAGCAACTTATATATATATGAATCAAAGAACTCTTTTGTTTATTTATTAATATATCGATACAAGACAAAAATGCTCTGAAACCGACAACACAAATGGTTTTTAGAGTATACACTAACAAACTGAAAATATTATGAATAACATGGTGAAAATATGGTGGAAGGCACGTAAAAGACATGCATGTGAAGTTATAGATCATACAATTCACAAAGCCCAAAAAAAATGATTTAAACTTTATACCTTTTTCCAAGTGCCCTTTGTTTGATGAAGCCAAGACTTAAACTTATGAGACCTTCACACTTTAACACCACCAAGGGAGGGAGAGAGGATGGCAGAATGCTAGGGAGAGAGAGCTTTTTGTTTCAAGTTTTTCAAATGAATGAAAAATGAATCAATTAATGAAACTCCCATTTTTTATTCACTTATATAGGGTAGGGTAAAATTATAATTACTTATTTTGCTTGGATGCCCTAATAAAAAACTCTTTTTAATTAATGGCAAACATTTAACAACTTGGTCCATTGAATAATCATTATTATTCAAAGGCCCATGTAAACTACACTACTTTACATTAATAACCCTTAAATATCATTTTGAACCCTTTAACTCTTAAAAGATTATTTCCGGCCCATGTAATATTTTTATTATATTTTAACCCTTTAAGATATTATAATTAAACCCAATTAATTATTATCTAACCACTTTAACCTTTAAAATGTCGTGAATAATTTCTATGTAACGATTTACATGGAAATTCCGTTATTACCCTCGAAAGGTGCTAGCCCTCTTCGAGTAATCATTTCTCTCTCTCATTCTTCTCTAACTCCACAAGGCTAATGTTGTGACCATGTAGGTCTACCGGGGTTAGCCGTGAGCCAGCTCTAGATCAATTCGAAAACTTGTCCAGAGACTCAACGACTATGGAAAAACATCTAGCAATGTGCCATAGCCCCTAAACCACGATAGAGGAATACTCCATAAAACCTTTTATCAAATCATATTTTCCATGTAGGTAACGTCCCTCTGTTGTCATATCCTTATTGAGTACGGATTTATGGAACGTCAAAATCCTAAACTCGATATCATTCTGAATTGTCGATCAATATGTTCGAAACTCAACATCACAAACTTACTTTCGTATGACTAATCATATACTCTAGATAGAGATTTTGATTTTCAACATTCATTGACGTTCATTCAGGAACTCAGATTTGGATGCAGTCAGCGGGTACTCCTAATCTTATATTTTCGAGTCAACGGATCCCGTCTTGACAATTGTTCGTTTCCGCATATGAACAATTCATGACCAAGTAGGCTTTAACATACAAGACATGGTTAGTCTCGTACTTATACACCATATGAATCATACGCATCCATACCGGATGCAACAACTGTCACACCCCTTCAAGGGTATTCTTTACCCCATCGGATCCTGGCGCTCAGTGGGACTTGGATCCCGAAAGGAGGGTGAGTTTTTGAGAAACCATGTGAAAAACCAATAAAATTTTCCTTAAAATATAATAATATGCAAAGTTATTTTACATGCCCAAATATAAAATACAGTATCAGAGTTGTCTACATAGCACTCAACATGCAGTAGTACAGGAACATACGTTTGACGACCGACCTATGATGGAGGATGCAACTCGACTCCTGAATGATGACCTGGAGGGGGAAGGGGGACATCAAAACAGTGAACTGGGAAGCCCAGTGAGTGGATAATACAATTATAAAATACAGTATATTGAAAATACACGAATGCAGAAAACATGCTCATACGAAAATACCATAACCCGTCCATACAAACTGAAATCTCTGCACTCATGGACTCTACCCCGCATACCTCTAGGTAGAGACCCTACGTACCACATCCCAACATTCATATATATGTGTAAAGGCATATCTGTCAAATCCTTTGAGGGTCGCTGATAATCCTAGATTTGTAATGATTTATACGTAAATTTACTAGGATTATCAAATGCTTTGTACATGGTTTTGATCCTGAATGCTACTTAATAGAGTTATTTCTGTTTCAGAACAAGACAATTTTGAGAAGTGAAATGTGGCGTTTGCGAAGCGCTTTAGTGATGAAAAACAACATTCCGAAGTTGGTGATGTTATGAGGCGATCAGAAGAAGTCCTGGATGCATCGAGACCAATTAGAAGTCAGAAAGATTGAGGATCTAAAAAGAAGGGAAATTTTGGAATTTTTGTGCATTTGAGACTTTTGTTCTTCACCGAGGCGACAAGCCTGTGTCATCGCGGCGACAGTTGGCTTTGCAAAATGGCGCACTTAGCTTTTATACGAGTTTTAGGGTTAGGTTTTTTAGGAGTATATAAAGAAAAAGGAATTATTGTAAATGAGAGATACTCTTAGGGTTAGGGTTAGGGTTAGGGTTAGAGAGAAATGCTTACTTTTATAGAAATCCATTGGAGGAAAGGGATTAATTCATGTAAAAAGGGGTAGTTTAGGAGGTTTTCTCCATTTGATTCTCATGTTAATGGGAGGCATCATGGTTTTGAGGTTTGTCTTCCGATTCATGTGTAACTAAACTCATCTTTGGTATCCAATGTAGCCTAATCCGAAGGCTTGATGATTTAATGGAATTTATTTCTTATTTCATATCATTTGAACTCTTGATTCGTTTATTGTGTTTATTGAATGCTTTAATTGATATTGTGGTTTATTATCATTAATGTTAGTTAGGGTTTGATTTGAGACAAGGCTAGGTATTGTAAAGTACCCCCTTGATTGGCTCTCTTAAATGTTTAATTCATGTTTGTGCATACGCCCTGCCTTGTATGAATTGGTTGATTTTGAATTGAGCTCTTGCTCTTAATCTGATTTTTCTCACTAGGTTAGTCTATATGCCCTAGCTCGGTTAATAGCAAAAACACTAGATTAATTCTGAACGCCCTACAGTAATATTTTAGTTTCGTGAGCATAACCTTAGAGTGAGATGTGAGATAATGGTATCGACAAGCCGGATGGTTATGGTGAAGTTGGATACCGAAGCCTCTTAATTGATTATCAACCCTTTTACTCTATTTAGTTTAATTGCTTTTAATTTACTGTTTTCATTTTAGTAGTTATAATTGAAATCATACCCAATTGCTACATTTATGTTTTTGAATTGAGGTTTAGTTTAAAGACTAGGATAGCACTTACAAATCTCTGTGGGATCGACCTTTGCATGTGCACACTTGACTGCAATTACGATTCGTATCCTTGCGAGGAGTTAATTTGACACCATCAAGTTTTTGGCGTTGTTGCCGAGGATTTGATTTAAGTTGCTTAACTTGTCTTATAACGAGTGCCTTGATTTTGTTAATATTATTTCATTTATTCTTTTTAATTTTGTATAGATTACATTTATATTTTTGATCTTTTTATTGTTCTTTTTAGCTTGTGAATGCAAGATCGACGATCTCTGGACGAAGATTTATTCACATACGTAAATAGAGTCGACCAAATCGGGAGAAAGAGAAGAGCACTTGAACTTTCTGAGAACTCATCAGAGTCAAAGTCAGAGTCAGAGTTAGAATCAGACCCAGAAATTGAAATCATGGGCGAACAACCTTGTGCAATGAAAGAATATGTGCATCCTACAATAGGAACCTCGCCATCCTGCATTGTTCTCAACAATGCAACCCGTAACTACGAGTTAAAGCATATCCACTTTCAAATGCTTCCATCATTTCACGGGATGGCTACGAAAGACCCTTTAACCTCCATTAGAGATTTTTACTCACTTGTGCAAACCTTTCCTTTGCAACGTTTGACTGAAGATCAATTGCGTATGAGGTGTTTCCCGTACACATTGAAGGACGTAGCTAAGAAATGGTTTATGTCTCTACCGCTTGCCTCACTCACCACATGGAAAGCTGTGTACAACAAATTCATACGAAAATATTACTCTCATGCCAAGACGACATAATTGCGAGGTAAAATTGCTACCTTTACTCAACTAGATGGTGAGTCATTCCATGAAGCATGTGACTGATTTAAATTACTACTAGTTCAGTGTCCACACCATAGGTACCCTTTAGAATTATTAAACCAAACTTTTTATGATGGACTGACACATGCTTGTCAAGCCATTGTTGATAATGCTGCAGAGGGTGCCATGGGAGAGAAGACAACACAAGAAACTTATGAGCTATACGAAATGCTTGGAGCTAACTCACAACGGAAGAGTGTTAGGGGTAAGTTAAGAGGAGTTTATGAATTGAATTCTAACAATGAACTTGCAATACAGGTTTCCAGGCTCGTAAAGAAAATTAAGACTATGTGCACAATGATGATAGGACAAGGAAGTAACAGTAGTTCCACTGAGGTTTGTGCGATATGTGGAAACCACATCCATTCCACCAACAATTGCCCATCCAATGAGAGTTGTCCAGAATATAGGGAGCAAGCCAATGTAATGAACTCTTTCAACCCAAAGCCGAACAACCCTTACTCGAACACATACAATCCGGGTTGGAGGAATCACTCGAACTTCTCTTAGAACAACAACAATCAGCCTCAATCAAATCAGAATATGCAACCGCGGCCCAATCAGAACTTCCAACCGCGAAGACCAGTTTTGGAAGACACTTTGAAAAATTTCATTCAAGTGTCTCAGAAGAATCATGAGAGCTATGAGTAGAGATTTCAGTAGCAGGATACCTCCATAAAGAAAATGGAGGTCCAAATAAGATAAATTACAAAAGCACTACAAGGCCACATATTGGGGAAGCTGCTAAGCCAACCTGAGCAAGCTAAAGCAATCACTACATTGATGAGTGGTAAGGTAGTAAACAAAACTCTTAATTCTGAAATTTCTAATCCTTTAATTGATTGTGCCAGCAATGATAAAGGAAAAAAGAAGCAATCCAGCGAACGGGTTCAGAACAAAGATGTTGGCCCAACCGTTGCTACACCCAAGCCTTACAAGCTACATGTACCTTTTCCTAGTAAACTGAACAAAAGTAAATGGGATAAGTTATTATCTAACATTTATGATATTTTATCCAAAGTGAATGTTAACTTGCCCTTGCTTGAGATGATTAGGAACATGCCGACTTATGCAAAATTCTTCAAGGAATTGAACACAAGGAAACACAAGGAAACACAAGTATGATCCATATGAGAAGGTAATGATATCGGAGATCGTGAGTGTAGTGTTGCAATGCAAGTTACCACCCAAGCTGAAAGATCAGGGGAGCTTTGTTATCAACATTATAGTTGGTAACAAGAAAGAGGAAAGAATGATGTTAGCCTTGGGAGCAAGTATCAACCTTATGCCATTCTCTATCTTCCAACAGTTTGGATTGGGAGAACTAAAACCTACAACAATGACCTTGCAATTGGATGACTGTTAAGTGAAATATCCAAGAGGTATTGTTGAAGATATTTTAGTTCAAATTGAAAAACTGGTAAACTAATTGTGCATGTTGATTTTGTAGTGCTTGACATGGACCAATCGACAATCCCAAGCAACGAGTTGCCTATCCTGCTTGGGCTACCTTTCATGGCCACAACGAAGACCATCATCGATGTGCAAAATGGTAAACTGAGAATGATGGTACTTGATCAAACTGTGGAATTCTCAGTATTCAAATCTTTATCTTTACCTTTAGAATCTAGTGACTGTTTTGTTGTTGATGTGCTAGATCCTATTGTGTTGTCTAATTTTAAGCAGGAAGATACTAAGGATAAATTGGAGTTGGCCTTGACATCTTGTGATGATGAGTTAAGTGATGTTGAGGCATTAGAGTATTTGGCGATGTTAGATAGTGAGATTAGAGAGATGACTGATGAGGAGTTGGCATTGGCGCTTGAACACTTATATGTTAAGTTAGTTTCTTCCTTGGACTATCCACTCTAACTAGAGCTAAAGCCATTACCCCCTACCCTTAAGTATGCCTACCTAGGAAAAGATAAAACACTCCATGTGATTATAGCTTCAGATCTTACCTCAGAGGAGGAGGAGAAATTGCTTAGGGTTTTGGGTGACCATAAAGCAACCATAGGTTGGACTATAACGGACATTAAGGGAATTAGTCCTACTATGTGCATGCATAGAATGTTATTGGAGGAGGATTCCAAACCAAAGAGAGAAGCTCAAAAGAGGTTGAATCCATACTTGAAGGAGGTAGTGAGAGTTGAGGTGTTGAAATTGATAGATGCTACGATCATTTATCCCATATCAGACATTAAGTGGGTGAGTCCAATCCATGTTGTACCAAAGAAGTCGAAAATTACAGTAGTGAAAAATTGTGATGACGAGTTAGTGCCAACTAGGATGACCACGGGGTGGAGAGTTTGCATCGATTATAGGAAGTTGAGTGATGCGACTAAAAATGATCATTTCCCTCTTCCTTTTATTGATCAAATGATTGAAAGATTGGCTAGTTATTCTCATTATTATTTTCTTGCTGGTTTTTTAGGATACAACCAGATTCCGATCGCTTCGGAGGATCAGGAGAAGACGACCTTCACTTGTCCATTCGGAACATTCGCTTATAGGAGGATGCCATTCAAATTGTGCAATTCTCCAGCCACATTTCAAAAGTGTATGATGTCTATCCTTTCTGATATGATTGAGAAATTTATTGAGGTATTCATGGATGACTTTTCTGTCTGTAGTGTGTCCTTTAATGATTGCTTTGATAAGTTAACTTTAGTTTTGAAAAGATGTGTTGAGACAAACTTGACTCTAAGTTGGGAAAAGAGTCATTTCATGGTGAAGTAGGGAACGGTGTTAGGTCATGTTGTGTCTAGTAGGGGTATTGAGGTAGATAAGGCAAAAATTGATTTAATTGCTAAGTTGTCGGAACCCACATCTATGAAGGCTGTGCAGAGTTTTCTTGGTCAGGTTGGATTCTATAGGCGATTTATAAAAGAATTTTCTAAGATTAGCAGGCCTTTGTGTAATCTTTTGGCTAAGGAAACCTCTTTTGATTTTAATGATGAATGCCTGGAAGCCTTTAATATCTTGAAAGCCAAACTCATATTTGCACCTATATTGATATCGCCTGATTCGTCCCTACCATTTGAGTTTATGTGTGATGCTTCTAACTATGGATTAGGGACAGTCTTAGGATAGAGAGTAGGAAAACTGCATCATGTGATTCATTATGGGAGTAGGACTTTGAATGATGCACAGCTAAATTACTCCACCACTGAGAAGGAATTTCTTGTCATTGTGTTTACCTTAGAGAAATTTCGTTCCTATTTGATTGGGTCTAAGGTGATAGTATTTTCTGATCACGCTGCCTTGAGGTATTTGCTAAGTAACAAAGATGCTAAGTCTAGGTTGATTAGATGGATTTTACTTTTGCAAGAGTTTGATGTAACTATCAAGGATAAGAAACGGAGTGAAAATGTAGTGGCTGACCATTTGTCTAGGCTAATGGAACCAATTAACCATGAAGAACGTAATCAGGATGGGGAGTATCCCCTAATTGAAACATTTCCGGATGAACAACTTTTTTTCATCAATGGAAAAACTCATTGGTATGCGGATATAGTGAATTATCTTACTTGTGGTATTATTAACTCTGACTTGACCTTTTAGGAAAAGAAGAGATTCTTATCCACAGTGAAGCACTACTTCTGGGATGAACCTTATCTGTTCAAAAGCTATCCAGATCAGATAATAAGGAGATGTGTCCCCAATTTTGAGCAGTAGAGCATCTTGTAACATAGTTATGAGCTTCAATATAAAGGGCACTTCGGCGGAAAGAAGACTGCACTTAAGGTATTGTAATCTGATTTTTATTGACCAACTTTATTTAAAGATGATTTTTCCTTTTCTGCTAGTTGCGATCGGTGCCAGAGGATGGGAAACATTGGCAAGAGAGACGAGATGTCGCTCAACACATTCATGGTAGTTGAGTTGTTTGATGTGTAGGGGATCGAATTTATGGGTCCATTTCCTAACTCTTTTGGCTATAATTATATTCTTGTTGCCGTTAATTACGTGTCAAAATGGGCTGAGGCAATTGCCACTAAGACTAATGATTCTAACGTTGTGCTTGATTTTGTTAGGGGCTTAATTTTTGCAAGATATGACACCCTCAGAGCTATCATTAGTGATGGGGGTAGTCATTTCCGTAACAAATTTTTTGCAAGACTACTGAAAAAGTACAACGTCACACACAAAGTGGCAACCCCATACCATCACAAACTTCTGGACAAGTTGAAGTGAGCAACAATCAAATTAAGGCCATCCTGGAAAGGATAGTCAACACATCCAGGAAGGATTGGGTAGTGAAGCTTAATTATGACTTGTGGGCATATAGGATTTCATTTAAGTCACCTATCGGAATGACCCCATATAAGATAGTCTTCGGGAAAACATGCCATTTGCCAATGGAATTGGAGCATAGAGCGTATTGGGCGATAAAGCGGCTGAACTTTGACATGGACAAGGCTGGGGCAGCAAGGAAACTTCAACTAAATGAATCGGATGAGCTTAGGAATGAGGCGTATGAAAACGAGAAAATCTACGAGGAAAAGACCAAGCTCTATCATGATAAGAAGCTCCTGCAGAAAGAGTTCCATATGGGGATGAAAGTGTTGTTGTATGATTCAAGATTGAGACTCTTCCCAGGAAAGATAAAGTCGAGGTAGATTGGACCATTCAAGGTGCATGAGGTATTTCCCCATGGAGTGGTTGAGATCGGGAATCTGAAAATGGGAAATCGGTTCAAGGTGAATGGTCACCGTCTGAAAATGTATTTAGAGGATGTTCCCGTTGGTCAAGTGGTGGACCAGATTGAAATGAAGAAGTGAATGCCAAACATTCCGTCCAGCCAGACGTTAAACTAGACGCTTCTTGGGAGGCAACCCAAGTGTTTGATTCATAGTTGATTTGTGTTATTTGTGTTAATCTACTGTTTTTACTTATGTAAGATTGCTAATTTTGTCGTTGTTTTTGTGTGGTTTCAAGTTGACTTAGTGCAGTATCAGACATGCAATTTTTTTGCTTGTCTCCTAGGCAAAGAATTTCCTTCGCCTCTGTGACAATGATTTTTTAATTCATCTTCATTTGCAGGAACCAAATTTTCATGTGTATTTATATCACTAATAATAGCCATGGCAGAGTCCATGCCATCAAACAATTCATCAATGACATATTTGAATTTTTGCCTTCCAATATTTAGATTCTTTAAGTTTATGAGAACATTAGGTATAATCTCTTTCAACTCTAAAGATCTGTCATCCATTGCATAATCAATAAGGAAAATAAAACAATGAAATTCTATAAATTTGTGAAAGGGCTACAGATACAATATTTTTTAATAATTTATATTACATAAATTATTTATTACTGTTTCTTTTGACGTTTTCTGTTGCTGACTTCCTTTACATTTTTAGCGAGCAAGCTCTCCCTTGCGTTTAGGCTATTAATAATACTCAGCATATCATCCATCATATCAATCAGTGAATGCATGACATCGGTTAGTTTCAGTCTTGCAGTATGTAATTTGTTGGCGTTGGTGCTTATATCTAAAGCTATCTTTCTCAACTCTGAAGTGTTATCAGTCATTGCAAAATCAACTGGTTAAAAAACTAACAAAGAATGAAAGTCTAGAAATTTCTAATAGCAATACAAATACATATTTCGTTATCCTTATATAAAAGTAAACATTGAATGATGTAATAAATCAACGAATCCATTCAAGAACGTAAAAACCAACAAGCATGTTGTAATAAATCATTGCATCTATTAAAGAACATGAAAAAAAACTCTTCAGATAACACAAATTAATTTCAAATAGTAAGCGAACAACTGAAAAACCAATAGACAGCTTGTAATAAATAAACGCAAGAAATAACCCCTCGGACAATGTGAAAGGAAACGGTATAATAGACTTTTTGTTAAAAATAAAAAGTAAAAAAAAGACATTAAAAATAAACATTGGAATTGGTGTTTTTATTTAATAGATTTTGACTATTGGTTGCATGTGGTTGATGTGTTGTATATTTTGGTGATGTTTGATGTTCTAATATTTAATTATGTTGTTAATGTAGTGTTCTTAAGGAAGTGCGGTTAAAATTAATGGGATCCTATAGATAGATATTTTTGTGAAATTAATGATATCCCTATTTATATATAGAGAGAGAGAGATACGGTGTATGTGTTATGTAACGTTGTTTATGTGAAATTAATGTAAAGGTTACAATTGTTTAATATAATTTGTATGTGTTTAATATGATACAATTGTTTAATGATAAATGTTTCTTACACCAGTAATAGGATTCTAACAATTTGTTGAAAAATATTGTATTATGTTGAAGTATTATTGTCTTTCATACACTAGTAATAGGACTGTAATAATTCAATGAACAATGTGATGTTTATAAACAATAGGAAGCCTAACTATTTACATTTTTATCAATTATAGACAATCTAATGAGTTTCAACTTTTATAAGCAAATCAAGTTCAAAAACATCTAAATCTCATATGTCTAAGAAATTATATAAGAAGGTGATGGTTAATATAAACATTACAAAATCAGTAATATGTGATGAGTGATTTTATTTCATTCGTTTGCTTTTCTATTACAAATTGAATTTAATACATGCTATTTCATTTGTTTGTTTTTCTATTACAAATTGAATTTAATACATATTATTTTGTAATCTACATAACATCCCTCAAACTTTTAGATAATTAAGTTTGTGTTTATAAAAAAAAAAAATAGATTTTAATTTAAGTGACGAAATTTTACCTTTTCTATTCAATTACTTTTTCTTTTTCCAAAAAAAAAAAGTGACAATTTAAAAAAAGAAATAAAAAATCTAAATCTAATTATATTTAAGATAAAAGTGATAAAAATCAAACACACCTTTAGTCTCTCATCTTTTATTACTTTAGTTTTATAATATAATTAGTAGTTTTCTCTTTTATATAATTAGTAGTTATGTTCTTTTTGGATATAAGACATCCACGCAAGCAGGAACTTATCTAAATTAAAGCAGGGAGTAAAGCTGACCCCTTTTATGCCACCAATTGATATTTGGCATCTGGTTCTTCCACTTTATCTTGTTGTAGAATAAAGAGGTAAAACAGAACAAAACTATACAAATTAAGCATTTATCTAAAGAGAATAAAACCTATATAATTTATTGAATAATAAAGTCCGCACTTTTAAGGCTTTTTAGATTTCTTATTTAGCAGAGAAAAAAAAAAATTATCTTAACTTCAAAGGAGTATATTATATTTTATTAAAGTGGTTTTTGTAATTCTGTTAAATAAATAAAGAAGTCTTATAAAGCTTTATGATACTGCCTTCTAAAAAAATAAGCTACAGAGGTGTGTAAAGAATAGGCTTAAAGCTCTTTCATATGTCATAAAAGTTCAATTAGCCTTTCCGCCAAAGCTAAGTATATATGCTTGTCAATTACATCTGAAGATTGCTCGACCATTAAATGAAACATGCTGTAATGGAAACGAGTCGACTAATCCAGTGCTATTACTGCAGGCAACGAGTCTCACCATGTGTAATCCAAATGAAAGACTAGTTGTTTGCCCGGGTTGCAACCTTGAAATAAAAGTAGAAATATCAAACATATTCGATAATTCAAGTACAGCAAATGAAGCGTATGGTCAAGTCAAAGGCTTCTGTCCAAAGAAAAGCTTACAATATATGAGCTTCATGAGAAAAAGAACTGAAACGAGCCCTAAAAGGAGGTCTCTCAATAGTAAGCCGTCTCCTTTTCAGAGGTCGTCCCCGACTCGACCAAAGAGGCGTGCAGTGCTTTGCGGAGTCAGCTACAAGGAAACCAAGTACAAGCTTAAAGGAACTATCAATGATGTGAAGAACGTGAGGGATCTGTTGATCACTAAGTTCGGATATCAGGCCGAGGGCATTCTTGTGCTCACAGGTATTTCCTTTTCTTTAATTGTAAGCGTTTATAATTTGAACATACTTATTTCTCCTTAATGAAATATTATTTTTAGATTTATGATAGTAATAGTCTGATATTCTTAGAAATTAAATGGCCCAGTGGATGACAAAAATATCTCACCATAAATTTGAACATTTTTTTTAAAGTTAGTGGAACTCGATTCCCCCACCAATGCCAAATGCTAGTTCACTACTACTACAAAAAAAAAAACACCCTTTCTTGAAAGGCAATAACTGTCAATAAGGGTGTTCAATGACACTTTTTGTACTATCATTATAATTATAGCTCGTGTCAAGAAAAGTCATGACAGTTTTCGCACTGTCAAGGACCGTGTGACTCATATGTGACACTTCTAAGATTGTCAATGTTTCACCAGAATATTAACCAATTCCTTGACAGTTTTTGAACTGTCAAGGATTTAGCCGAATTCAACTAAAATCTTTGACATTTGTTCAACTGTCAAGGATTTAACCGAATTTAATTAAAATCATTGACAGTTATTGAATTGTCAAGACATGTTTTTGTTATTTTTCTTTGTTTGAATATTAAGTTTTTATTATCATTACCAATTAAATTATAGAATAGTCGAATGAAATGCTTCATAATATTTTTCCTTTCAGACAATTATCACCATTCGATAATATATATTTAGAAATCGAACAATTGATCAAATGAAATGCTTCATATATAAATTGTACAATATGACATAAACAACAATAAAAGTAATAAATCCAGTGATAAACAATATAAATTGTACAATATTTATACATAGGTTTTGCCCTCATTGGGTTGTGATAGAACTGAAACAACAATTACTAGAAAAAGTTTGATACGTACATCGCCCAATCCCCTCTAACCTCATCGATCTCCGCATCTTCATATATTTCTTTACCCATGAACTATAAATAAAGTAAACACAATAAGAGCACTAACCAACAAATATCAGCTATATCTTATTATTCACAACTGCAAAAAAAAAAAAAAAAAATGACATTATCTTTCAATAATGCCAACCCATTCTGAACAATATCTCTCATGTATCACATTATATAAAACCCATATTCAATGCTTTCAAGTTGAATGGGTCCCTACACAAACATTAATTCCAAAGTAACCATTAATATTCAAAAGGTAAAACAATATTATAAGTGTAAATTAATTGTTATTGAGAATAACAATTATACGCACCAAAACTTTTTGCCATGAGATAATTGCCCTTTTCTTGGACACCTTACGACCAAAATGGATTAAGATACCACTGTCAAAGGTGAAACAACTTATGAAATTAACACACATTATTTGATATTATATAGAGCATTACAAATGACGCAAGTAAAATTACTAACTTTTGAACTACTTCCTATAAATCCTACTCAATATCTCCCTTCAAAGGATCAAAATAGTACTCAGTGAGTATTCATGTCAATAGCAACAAGAACCCAATGGAAACTATTAACAAAATTGCATAAGTGTCCAACACAACAACCACAAAGTACCAATAGAATAATTAAACACCTAGCAAGAGTTAGGCAACCCACAACAAATCAATAATGTCCAGAAATATTTTACAAAATTGTAATTTTCATCACAAACACTTCATATCAAAAGTCTTTCCAAAAACACAAACAAACAAACAACAAATCCCCAAAAATTAGCAAAGTCAGACTCTCAGAATTACATCTCATCAAACCATTCACACAGTAGAACCAATACCCAACAATAATAAGTTGTGAATTTTACCACTACACAATAGGCATACTGGCACAACCATCACCACATGTAATATCACATACATTTGCACATAAAGAATGCTTTCACCACATTGCACATACAGTAACACTACAGTTGTGTCCTAAATTTGCACATAAAGAGTGCTACTGCACTAATTTCTTATTTTTCTCAATCTCCAACTGCAAAAGATTCACTTTTTTTTCTGATAAGAAAATGCAACATTAGAAAATGTGATCCTACTACCCTTTCATTCACTTTAATTTCTTCACTCACTTACTGATTCATGTGAAACTGTGAATTTTAATGTAATAGGACCCCATTTGGTTTTGTTTATTCAATTTCTGCTTACTTTTGTTTCATGAAACTCATACACCCCGCGTTCTTAAATGCCAAGAAAGATTCATTTGTATATTTCATTGAGAATAATATATATGTATAAAATAAATTCAAAGATATTAGATAAGTTTCACATTCACCTCCACTAACATCTGGTTTGATAAGTGTCTATATCATTGATAGACACATCATACTTTTTTCACAAGTTCAAACAAAGCCAGAAGTCCCATAATGTAAAGTTTAATCAAGATTCACACAACAGAACCAATACCCAACAAAAAAAAAGTAAAGAACAGAAAAAAAAAAAAAGAGACTAGTCTAAGCATAAAGCAAAATCACTTTCAAAATCCAAACACAAAGCCATTCATCATCAGCTACAAAATCTCTTTTTTTCAAGAGACACACAGTCCCAAACAAAAGAAAAAGCAAAAGCTTATCTCCTATGCTTCCTCTTTGCTCCCATTTTACTACAAAAGACTTTAAAAACCACTCACCTAAGTTCAACAACCTCCCTCTAATTCTTCTCTCCGCAAACACAAACACAAACACAAATCTAGACTTTGTAATTAAACAAACTTAATCTGCTTTGCTTCTTTATTTACCAAACCACTACAAATATTTCTGAGTTTATTCATATACATTGTAAAAGCAGCAAACATGATTGAAAGATATGCTAGCAAAAAAGTGAACTCAGCCCAATTCTTCAATTTCAATTACATCCTAAGGATTAACATTTGGTCTTAAAGTTTCTTCAGCTCCCCTGTCGGATAAAACTTATGAACAAGACAAATAGAAAGAAGAAATGAAGAAAAACAAAAAAGCTACACTACTTGTCATCATATCTTACGGTCCTTATTACCACCCATAATCATCTGGAATCAATGACTCATAAATCACAAATAAGTAGTAGTTTCAAGTGGAAACATAAAAGGAAAGAAAGATCTTGAAAGAAGGTTTAAATTGTTGAACATAGAGGCAGTAAAGGCAATAGGGTCCACCTAATCTTTGTGATAAATAAGCTACCAGTAATGACCATGTGACCTGCATTTCATTGAAGTATGAAACTAAGCGTAGTAAAGGAGAACAAAAACTTCAACATTCTAGCGTTGACATATAAGCAATTAAAACGGATCAAATATCTCAATGCTCAAAGCTTACAAATTATATGGGCATATAGCGATTGCATAAAGTACAAGTTGGTAGAAAGCTTAGCTTCATAAGTGTAAATGAACTTTATGGAGAGCCATACTTTCTTTATATCAACCAGAATGGTCAATTCACCCTGTAAATCACCAAAACTCACAAGTTCTAAAATTAAACAAAAAAATAAGTACAAAAGAAGTGAAGAAAATAGATAATTTAAATAAAAAGAAAATAACTCATCTATAAACTTATCAATGTCCTGCTTAAAAAGGAGAGAGATCCATAGCTTCTAATATTTGTCTTTCAGTCTAATAACTCTGCTCAAAACAAAGAAAATTAGCAGGTTTATGTCTTATAAAAAAAGGGGGGTTATATTCAAAAATAAATTATTGGTTTAACAAAATATTGTAGTTTAACAAACAATTTGCATACAACGCTCCAACCTCCAGTAGCAATCATATTTTCAACTTCCAGTAGGTTAGCTCAAACTTAAAACCCACATTCAGTGTGATTAACTATAACATGTAATATCGTTGCTGGGGAGAAATTTGCCACATTCAGTCACTGAGTAGTACTCACTCTTCTTTTCTTGCCTTCTCTGCCTTTTCATCCCATCTATTCAGATTGGAACTATGAATCTTCTACTTACACGGTTGAAGGCTTCACTTACAGCTGGTGTTTCTTGACAGAATTATCATCCCACAAACTCAGACTGCTTAAATTATCACCATCTATTCAGATTGGAACTATGAATCTTCTACTTACACGGTTGAAGGCTTCACTTACAGCTGGTGTTTCTTGACAGAATTATCATCCCACAAACTCAGACTGCTTAAATTATCAAGAGACAATTAGGAAACTTCCAACGGCAAAGCAGTATTGTCTACTCCGTGATAGATATTATAAGAAAACATTAACAATTAAGAACAAATTGATATAATCTCACAAAACAAAGTGGTGACAATACAGTAGTACCTTGATATTAGTTGCAATGAAAATTTGGAGCAAGGAATATGCACCTGTCACATAAACTCCAACAGCAAGGTCGAAGTATGCAAAAGTACTTTGCTAAAACCTACAACACAACTAAGAAAAAGTCATTCTGAAACAGAACATACGGTAAGAAACATAATTATCATTTTTCCCTCCCTCTTCTTTACAAGTTTAGAAACTTAATTAGAGAATAAAGACTATCCAACATTATTTTCAGAAAATTATCTTCTGTTTTACAGATCTAAAACCCAGGAAAAAAAATTCAATCTGTGAGAAAACCAAAATACTAGAACACCATGCCTCTCCACTATAATTTTTGCCTTCAAAATACAATACTAGATACTTGTATAAAATGTTTCTGAACATTGCAAAAATATCCTGAAATTAAAAATCTTCTACAAAAGATATATGGCATAACTGTGCAAAAGAAACAAAATTAATCACTAAAGAAACCGTAGAAACATTTTTCCTCTTAAACAATCTAATGCAAATAATTGAAGCAACTGTGAACCAAATCACTCATTAAAATTACCATCACTCTAGATGCAAAAGGATTTGTTGTTGCCTTTGCCTTAGATTCATCTCTTAGATGCATGAACAGTCCATGCTTCAGTCGTAGAATCCACTACAGTGTTTTGCTTGGAGCTCTTCCAACTCACTGCAGCACCATTAAGGCAAAACAGGTATCCTGATTGAGATCGAAAGTCATATTTATCAGTTTGGAAACTAGCATCACTGTATCCTCTAATAGTGAGCTTCTCTTCGCCCCCAAAAATTAAGAATGCATCCTTAGTCATCTTCAAGTACTTAAAGATGTTCTTAACTATTGTCTAATGTCTTTCACCTGGATCTGATTGATATCTACTACAAATGTTCAATGCATATGAGACATCAATCCGAGTACATAGCATGGCGTACATGATAGATCCAATAGCAAATACATTGGAATCCTACTAATCTTTTCTCACTCTTCTTGTGTTTTTGGACATATACCCTAAACACCATATGACATCGGAAGGAATCCTTTCTTAAATTCTTCCATACTGAATCTTTTCAGCACTTTGTCTATATACGTACTCTGACTTAAGCCTAGTAGCCTATTCGATTTGTCATCATAGATCTTAACGCAGAGGATATATGATGCCTTCTCTAAGTCCTTCATGGAGAAGCACTTGGATAACCAATTCTTTACCAACTGCAAGTTCGGTATATCATTCCCGATGAGAAGTATGTCATCGACATACAACAGCAGGAATACTATCGCACTCCTATAGATCTTCTTGTATACATAGGGTTCATCTTTGTTCATTCCTGCGCTAGACATGAAACTCATGTTTTTTTAAAATGGCCAACATATGAAACCTTGACCTCCCTAATAGAAATGGCCGCACCTCTGAAGATGCTCTAATATAAAACTCACTAGATCAAGAATGGGAATTCATTAAGCAACCAAATAATTCAAAGATTTTATACTCAACCATCCATTAATTATATTATGATATCAAGCATAGAAGACATTCTTCATGGATAAAACACCTATATATCAAACTGACATACACTTTAAGCTTTCATAGCAAATAATTATGCAAAAATTAGTTCAACAACTATATACCATAGTAATAATTAGATCTACATTCATATACCCACTTTCTCGAACAAAAATCCAACTCAAACAATGAATAATTAAAGAAAAAATTAGATCTAAAAACTTGAAAGAAATATTAGTTGCCTCAAACACAATACATGATTCAAACTTTGTGTACTGAGAACACAAGCAACTTGTTCGAAAGATTCACTCAGTCACACATATTAGTTAAATTTCAAATTCCTTAAACTTATGCAATCTACAATCAAAACAAACCTAAAACACTAGCTAATAGATCAACCAAAGGTAAAACATGAATGGATAAACGATATGGAAAAACCCTAAACCATGAAAATAAATCTCAAATACAATCAACCATATAGATTAAACAACACATAGATCTACAGAAGAGAGTGCAAAAGAGATTAATCCATTCAAGAATAAGAATACGACAGATTGATTAATAAAAGTAGTAGAAAGCGATGAAGTTCAAATAAAAGAGAAGAAGATAGATTGTTTGATAAAACTTACCAGCGTATTTTTTCTTCAAGCAGATAGATTGATTAAACGCTAAAACCTTTTGCCCTAATCGTAATGAAAAGAAGATAGATTGATTAATCCATTCAACCTTTTTCCCTAATCGCAACAAGAAGAAGATTGAGAAGAAAAGAGCAATTAGAAGATTGATTGAGAAGATTTGAGAAGAAGATTAATTGTCGCAGAATGGGTGGGAATTTCAGCAACAAGGTTTTGTTGCAAAATGGGTGGGAAATTCTTTTGTTTTTCGTAAGTGTGCTGGGAAAGTTTACCTAGTGAAAAATGTGTTTGGGTTTTTTTTATATTTTTTTTCCAACTAAATCCTTGACAGTTAAAAATTGTCAAGGATTTTGACTACAACTGTCAAGAAAAAAATTCGTACAATATATTTTTGACCAAATCCTTGACAATTAATATCTGTCAAGAATCTTCCAAAACGGTCAAAGATTATTTCAAATTCTTGTCAGTTCAATAACTATCAAGAATTTGTCAAGAATTACAATTCTTTACTATTTTTTAGAACTGTTAAGAAAATCTGTCAACTCATTCTATCAAGGATGAGGTTTTTTCTTGTAATGGTTGGTCTTAAAGTTAAGCTAATCCTAGAAAATAAAAGCAATAGAGCATTAATGAACCAGATTGGCTTGTGTTTATTATTCATAAAAGTAACACCATGTCATAATTATGGGGAAAAAGCAAATTTACCGTTCAGGTTTAGGCCCATAGTTTCTATATATTATTCATTAAAACGTTTTAGAGTTATTATCTTGAAAAAAAACTTAATAAAAAACACTTCAAGTTCTAAAACAGGATAAAAAAAAAAAAAGCTAACTTTAATGCAAAACTATAATAAAGTTTGATTAACCAAAGTTAAATTAGTAATTTTATCATTATTACAAAATTCAATTTTTTTTAAAGAGTGGTTCTATTGTCACCTTGGGTTTGGACATATATAGCTGAAAGTTTATTATTAACCAAGTTGGTTAAAACTTATTGCGGAATGGGTTTGATCGTGTTGTTTGTGTTCATTTTAAGCTTGTGGTCGGGTTTGTTCATTCATAAACAACCATATGCCGAAAAGTAAATCACACAAGCACATGCATTTACATGGTTCAGCTAAACATCCTACATCCATGGGACCACGTCCAGACGAAACAAATCCACTATAGCAAACATTAACAGTTCAATTACAACGCCAAAGTTAAGCTTCGGTTGTACAACACTCCCTGTTATCACAATACTTCAACTTCACCCTTTGGTTGATCTTCGTTCTGCTACAACTTGCTTCACACCAAGAAGACTCTTGGATTCA
The DNA here is from genome assembly GCA_009867345.2 of Toxicodendron radicans. Lineage (NCBI taxonomy): Eukaryota > Viridiplantae > Streptophyta > Magnoliopsida > Sapindales > Anacardiaceae > Toxicodendron > Toxicodendron radicans. The sequence continues at coordinate 1,363 of WYDK02084501.1, read as the reverse complement.
ATGTCTAAGGCAAACTTCTACTGAAACAGCTTGAGATTTCTTCAATCTTCAATGGAGGATCCAAGTTCCTTCAAACCCAATAACAAAGTTGATAGAGAAGAAAGTTCAGAGTTGAACGTTAAATACCCATAAAGGAACCTGTCAAAATGAAGAATAAACTCTCTAAAAATTTCAGAGCACAAAGAACAATTAGAATAATCAGGTTCAAGTTTCAAGGAAGAAAAAGATTGGTTCAATACTCCTTGCAAAAGGAATCACAAAGATACACCTGCCCTTCACTTTTTAACAACCTCAAATATCTTTTTGCATGTGAAAAACAATCAAATATTTCTCAATCTTGAAAAAGTAAATACATCACAAGAAACACAGTCTACATGATCTAAATCGTAAAGGTAGTCTAAATCGTAAAGTTTTCCAAATGGTGATCTCTACATTTTAGAAAATTACTCAAATATGACTTTCATACTTCAAGCAAGGTAGCTCTTTCACAAGGTGAAAAGATTTCAGCATGAATACTCAAGATGACAAAGGTCAGATTACTTCTAGAGTTAAAACAATAAGACACATTCCTAACAACATACAAAACACAATAAGAGAGAAACATAATACAAAGTATCACATAGATTAAATAATCTTTTCAAATTAATAACAAGAAATCTTCTTCATGACACATACAAATCAAAAGGAAATCACTCAAAGTGAAGTAGTCCAATGGACTTCCTCAAGTTAACAAAAGTTTGGAAATGTAAAGTCTTTGTAAACAAATCTGCCAATTGAGAATTTGTGCTCACATGTGCAAGTGAAATGATTTTCTCCTCAACTAAGTCTCGAAAGAAATGGTGATTAGTGTAAATGTGCTTAGTTCGTGAGTGTTGGAAATAATTTTTTGAAATGTTTATAAAACTAGTGTTATCACAAAAGACAGTAACACAATCTTGAAAAAATCCATAATCGCTTAACATTTGTTTGAGCCACAAAACCTAAGTGTAACAACTTCCTACTGCAATGTATTTTGGTTCAGCAGTGGATAAGGAAATTGAATTCTACTTCTTGTTGTACCATGTCACCAAGTTGTTTCCAATGTAAAAACATCCTCCTAGGGTGCTATTTCTGTTATCAATGCTTCCAGCCCAATCGACATCATTGTATGTAATATCTCTTTTGTTACTAGCTATTAAATGGAAAATAATATATATATGCCACTTATATACAGTGGAAAATACACATATAAACAAAACCTTCATGCACGACTATTCTTTTACTTATAAAAGTTATATATGTAATATATATACATGATACATATCCAAAATATATATCTTTCTATGTACATAACAAAAATATGGGCGTGTAAACAGTGGCCGCC
>WYDK02084198.1:0-26384 GCA_009867345.2 Toxicodendron radicans | reverse complement strand
GGAAGGTTACATGTGGAAAGACAAACCTAACAGCTGCTTCAATTCTGTCTTCCTTTGAAACAATCTCCTTCACTCCAAAATTAACCATCTCAAGCTCTTCAAGTTTAAAAAGGTTCCTGGCAATGGAGGCCGGAAATAGATTTTCTAGATTCTGATATCCAGAAACTTTCACTATTTGTAGCTTGGGAAAGGAAAGCATTACCTGGGGATCTTTTTTCCATATACGCGTCACTTTTGGTAGACCATGGATACACAATTCTTTTAACCGAGCTTTAGAATGTTTTTCTTCAAAAATTAGCCTCTGGAGATCAAATATCTCCATTAAAGAACCACAAGCAGTAACAGTTAGTGATTCTAACTGCCAAAACCTTTCACAGATATTGGAAGGAAAAATAGTCAATAAGTTATCACAGTTCTTGATTTCCATCAATTTTAGTTTTTGAAAAGAATTCTCAGAAAGTTGGCAGTTCCACATCATCTTCAAGTTATCCATGCCAGAAATTACCAGTTCCTCTAATCTTGGTAATGCAACCTATAGGATTCATGCCAGAGTAACTACTATTATTTCTAATTCTAAAGGAAGTAATTGAAAAAAAATTATGTGGGATAAATTAAGATCTAGAAGATGAAAAGATTAGTACAACAAGATATGAAGGATAGCAGAAAAAAGTAAATAATTCAGTGTCTTCTACCTTTTCATTGAAGAACGGTGGAATCTCCTCTAAGTCTGTGCTCATGTTTGTCAAGAGGAATGCCTTGAATTGAGGGCATTGCTCTATCTCCAACTGTTTCAAGGATGGAAATTCAATGTAATTTTCTAAGCAAAATCTTGTGAGTTTTTCAAGGTCTTTTATCACCAGGCATTCTAAACATGGGAAGATTTTGTCCTTCCTTAAGATTGTGCCCTTCCTTTCTTCTTCTCTTAATTCTTCCATGATTATTACCTCTTCCACAACCGCACAATGGCTTATCTCAAGGTGCTGGAGCTTCACAAAGCTTCTAAATATTGAAGATCCAAAGATATATTTTAATTTACCACATCCCCGCAAGATCAAATGTGTTAAATTTTCGAAGGAAGAATTCTTTAATGAAAATTGATTGTGCCAAATGTTTTGAATATTAATTTCAGCCAGTTCCAACATCTCCAACCTGGGAAACAGAACCTGCAGAAAGTTAATGTTTCAATATTCTTTCATATAAATCTAAAAAGTATAAGATTTTATCATGGACATATGACATCCCCAGGGGTTAAGATTTCTGTTCCTTTTCCCTAAGCAATTTATTTTTCCAATATTTGTTAATAATGGAAGGAAGAAAAGTGAATAAAAATGAAAAAAAAAAAAAAAAAGTTCTGATTAACTTACCCTTTCACTGAAAAGTGGTATGCTTGAGTCAAGCTCATCCTCCAAAACGACTTCATTGGACCATGTTACTTTCAAGCAAGAGCTTCTGAGTATTGGAAGTGATTTCAAAGTCAAGGAGCATAAACGAACTATTGCAATCCTATCGATCACTTCATTGTTGTCGATGTCATCTTCACTATCATCATCATAAATATCTTTGAAGTCATCTTTACTTTCAGTGGCATAAATCTCTTCAATTCCAGGAAAAAAAACCCCTTCCATATTATTGCATTCAATGACTTCAAGTTTTTGAAGTTGTGGAAGACCCCCAGCAATAGAAAATGAAAAGACCTTTTTCAACTTATCACACTTTTCCACTTTTATGATTTTTAAATTGCAAAATGACTCTTCAGTGAATGGACCTTTAAATATTATCTCCAAGTTAATCAAGTTTTGAAGAAACAGTGACTCCAAGAGCGGAAAAGTATGACCAGGTTCCCGGTCCATTGGGTCAGCAATACATTGAAAGGAGGAATTATTCTGAATGTGGAGATGCTTCAATTGTGAAAAACCCACTCCATCTAATTGATAAAGAACATTATTGACACCCAACAATTCATCTAAATATAGTTCTTCAATTCCATTCAATTGCCTGGTAATCCTACGCTTCGGAGAAATGCTAGCATTGACCTTGAGTTTCAATGTTCTTAAAGTCCCATACTCACTGAACCGGTCCCACTCATCACCTATGAATATTCTATATCTTCTCAACTTAGAAACAAGATCACTCGGTAGAATATTGGCATCTTTAATATGTATTTCTAAAGATGTCAATTCAGACAAATGCTTCAACTCATCAAGGCTAGCATTTCTTCCTTCAAAGTTGAGCCCTTCAACTGCCCATTGAACAAAGCTATTATTCATATACAGTTCTTCTAAACAAGATAAACTTGATATGACATTTGATGGAATTACTTTTAGTTTGGAACAATCACTCACATCTAACATCCTCAGCCGAGTCAACTGACCCATATCTTTAGGCAAAAACTTAATGTCAGAATGTGATAAGCTGAGGATTTCTAGGTTCTTCAAGTCTCCAATATCAGCTATGTTTCCTAATTTGCACTGATCCAAACACAATGTCCGAAGGTTTACTAAGAGACAAAGTGAGAAAGGTAATGGTGATAAGTACATTTTGGATAAATTTAGAACAGTGAGTTTTGTCATTCCAGTGAAAAAATTGTCTGGAATTTTCATAAAAGGATTTCGAGCAAGAAGTTTGAAAAAATTGAGACGTGGACTTTCCAAACCTTCAGGAAGCTCTCTATTATTACTATCATGTATGAAGATCGCTTTGCAACTTCTAAGTGCATCCTTATCTAGCCAATCTGTAGACTCATTTCTCAGCATAAATGCATGTCGATCTCTAGATGCAATTGATATGGCAACAAGACGAACAACATCATGAATAGAAAACCATTCATTGGAATGACCGTCTAGTAACAAACAAGAGCATTTAAGTTCATGGATCAATGTAAATACTCTATTCCGTGCTACTTCCGCCCTACTAATTTCTTTAAATAAACCCAAACCCATTCCATATTTCAACAATTCCATAATGGAAACATCACCAGAATATTCCATTAGACTACAAAGCAAAAAACTTGACTTGAGTTCCACACCTTTTAAAAGATTGTAACTCAACTCTATACTTGAATAAACCTCTGCAAGTATTCCACTGAAGTTATTCAATAAAGGCCTTCCCAAACTTCGCAATGCATTGCGCCATGTAGCTAAACCCTTGCCTCTTAATGCAATTGTAACTGAAGCAATGGCAAGAGGCAAGCCTCCACATGCCATGGATGTGTCAATTGCTAAGGACTGCAACTCCTGGTTTTCAGCAGAATCACCTGCTATTTTCTTAAATAGACTAAAATCTTCTTCTTCATCTAAAACACCAACAGCGAAATTATGTTGAGAACCTATCTGGCTTAATACATCACGATCTCTTGACGTTAGCAATACTTTACATCCTTTATGATCATTTCCCTCAGGAATTCCAACTCAAGGATGCTCTTTCCTTTCATCAATCGTTCAAATAGCGAATTTGTTCTCCACACTTCATCCCTCTCACGGAACATCAGACCTAGCTGATAAGCAATGTCTCCTTGAATCTTTTCTATGTCCAGAATTGGGGTTACCTCTGCGAAAATCACAACATCAAAGAGCTTTTGCGAGTCGACTTCAGCAGCAACTTGCTTCACTAACAGAGTCTTGCCAATTCCACCCATTCCGTACACCCCAACTATGTTGATAGTCGGATCCTTTAAAGTGTTGTATAGACCCTGCAAAGTGGACATTCTTGATCCAAAATTCTCGCAAACTTTGGTAGAAGTAAGCCATGTGTTGGTAGAAACCCTATCAAACACTCATTCTCCCCGGAGTTCAGCAACAGCTTTCAATTACCTCACTGCTCTGTTGCCGAGATGATAACGGGTTTTCAGATCAGGACACAACCCAATGAAACATCGACTATTTGCTTTCTGCTCAAAGCCTTCGAAACTCCTTCTTGTATCATCAACGAGTTCCTGAACATTAGTTACCCGCTTCAAAACATCCTCATAAATCGCTTCTCCATTTCGTCTAGAAACCTCCATCATATGCTGCACATGCTCTCTGGCATCCATCATCTTCTCAACTTCAGTAACAAGATTCACATAGTATCTCTTGTAGTTGTGCAAAGAAATAAGTGGATTTTGGCTCGAAGTAATCAATTTTGATATGTCGTCTGGAATGGGACGGTAGGAGATTTCATGGAATCTTTCACCTTTAGACAGGTATAAAACCATAGCTTTAACTTCCCTCGCCGCTTTCTTACCAAGCTGATGGCGGATTCCCAAATCAGGACAGAATCCCCCGAAACATCTCTTCTTTCCTTTCCATTCATCTTCAATAATCCTACTTGCCTTACGGATGAGGGTGTTGACGCCGCTCAGCCACTCTGTGATTTCATTTTCTATATCTTCCCCATTCCTTTCAGTAACCTTGATCTGAAGCTCCAGACTCTGTTTGACAAGGGTAATCTTCTCAACTTGTGCCTTGAGAATTGAGATTCTCAAAGTTGGTATTGGAGGAGAAGATAACTATTATGCCATCTAAGTTTGCAATTAACAATCTAATCTTCAAAAACTTTTTGAATTTTTTTTTAGTTTAAAATAGTCACGTGACAGAATTAAGAATGAGTAAACAAGTTTAAAGAATTAAAATATAAGTATTTAATGGTTTAAATGTATTTGTATAATTAATAGAATTGAAGTTAAAAAATTTTAAAAAACAAAAACTCTACCTTCACCCTCATTTCACTCATTCGAACCAAACCAAACAGACCTGTGGAAAAAAATTTTCTCAATCTTCACATTCTCTCAAGCTTTCACACCCGTCCATTATCACAATGTCGCAACAATCTTCAAGCACACCTGTAGCCGCCAGTTTGTCTCCCAAAAACAGAGAAGCGGAGAAGACAATGGAGAAAGTTGTCGTCTCTGAACAGAGTGATGATAAGATAGTGGTGACAATGGAGGAGAGGAGCAACAAAGATCAAAATATAGGGGAAAAGTTGATGACAACAGCTCCCCCGACGCCGACATAAGTTCCAGCAATGAGATGGAGGAAAATGTATGAAAAATTTTAGGGCTTCAGTTCAAATGGTTTGTAGTTCTTTAGTTTATGTACATTTTGTTGATTAATGAACAATGATGAAATATGCAAAATTTGAGGGCTTTAGTTTGTATGAAAAATTGTAGGGATTTAGTTCAAATGGTTTAGCTTTTTTGGTAGGGAATTGTTTGGTAATTGTTCAATTACTTTGCATCTTTAGTTGGTAATTGACGTTTATACATGGAAGTGGCTTCGTTGTTAGGTTATGCAAATACATTTTGTTGATTATATAGCCAATTATTAGATTCATACTTGTCTGTAGAGAAATGAAAATAGACTTGATGAAGAATGAAGATTATGGTTGTTTTTATTACAGAGTGTTACTAAGATTTGGCATTTGTGGTTAATGTCATTAACAGATGGAAGTTCATGTACTATCATATGTTTGCATGTATTAGTAGTTAGTTCATTGTAACCAACTTTTAGATTGCATTCAACTTAGAAATTTAACAAAGTTTTTATTTTGGTATATTATATGGGCAACCTGCCATAATTATATGAATATCTTTGTTTTGAATGATACCCATCTCCAATTATACTCCAAATAATTGTATATTATATCTAACTAATTGACAACAACAAGAATACAAGATGGTCATTGACATAACTTAGGTATAAGTAGAGTTGGATTTGGTTTTTAAAAATGATGGATTCAAAAACATGGGATTTCATATATAGTATGATGTTCGGGTAAGTCACAAATATGGTAGATGACCATTCTCCTAATGAATCAAACACGAGATCTTAAAGTCCACTGACAAACTAAACCCAATAATCTATCATCCGACGACAAAGGAGTTGTTGATTAGTGTAATTAATCTTCATCTGTGTAAGAGAAATATTCCTTAATTAAAAACTTATAAAGCTAGGTAAGAGGAGTGTCCTTATCTTATAGAAATATTGAAATATTAACTACAATTAATTTGGTAGGAGAGAAGCATGCCACCAAGGGAGGACATCTAGATGAAAACCACCTAACTAATTTAATTTAATTAATTTGTTTGTGTTATGGATAAGTGGGGAGATGGGTAGGAAGCATACGAAAAAGGCAATACCAAACTTCTTATATATAATTAATTAATTCAAGCTTAATCTTATCAAGTGTTTATATATAATAAGCAAATAATTAATATAAATTTTTCTAGCATAATTTGTTAAACATCTCAACTAAGCATGATTAGGTTGCTTTTCTTTTTTATTGACACAATGTTTTTTCTCAAATTGTGTGCCAAACTTAATTTGATGTGATACATGTGTTGAGACAAGAAAAGAAATTGAATTTAAATGATGGAGGCAACAACAAGACATGAAATTGAGAAATGGGTCGTCCTCCATGGGTTGGGAAAGTTACAAGGAAAATTTTCCTAGCTACAAAATAAATTTATAATATATGGTTGCTTACTACATTCCACAATTAATATATTTTTGTTTTCTTCTACCTTTTGCTTGTCATTATTTACGGTTGATATTTAGTCTCACACACTCTCTCTCAATCTCTTTTTTCTTCTTATAAATAATAATTTAGGAAACATTAGACTTGAAGTGTGTTTGGATTTTAATAATCCTTGACAAGGGAAACATTAAGATATGTCTAATTTTTAACAAGTATCGGAAGCCATGTGTTAACAATGTACTTCATGAACTCCTATTTAATATTGGAATTGAAATATACATATAAGAACAATGGTGTTTTATTTGTCATTTTTAAGGTGTAATTGATTTACTTGATATTGGTGGATATGAAGTATGAATATATTAGTTTATGTAGGGAAATTTGGTTGATTTGGTCTTTTAAGAGATAGGCTAAGTCCCTTAAGCGATCCGGTAATAGTGTGTTGTTCTTGGTTGTTAAATAATCCTTCATTGTTTATTTTACTCTTTATCCTTATGCTCATATTTATTTTACATTGATTCTATAGTGTAATAAGAGCATAAGAATCAATGACTACGGGCTAGAGTCTATTATGGAAGAACTATCGTACTTCCTGGTAAGGGTGACAGTACGATCGAGTTGGCAAGCTTTTTATAAAATTAAAGATTTTATAGGTGGGAAGAGGAAAGGAATGGACAAAATTAGAAGTTGTTGTTTTGGGCACTTGTAGAGTTGGTTATAGATAATAATTTGAACGAGGTTTTCTGGGGACAAGCTGCCCATTATCTTTTGTTGCACCGTGTTAAATGCAATAAGAAGAATGAAATGTGGTTTGAGGTGGATGGCAAATTGGTGCGATTTGGAATGATGGAATTTCGTTTAATGACTGGCCTAAATTGTGGGTCAAATCCACAAGCAAAAGTAAATGAGAGGGTGAAGAGTAGTAAGGGAGCCGAAAATTTTGTCTAGAAGGTTTTGAGGGGACAACAGTTTATATCGGCTCATGATTTAGAGAAGCGGTTGGAAGAGAATATTTATACTTCTTTAGAGAAATTTAGATTTGCCTTATATGGTTTGTGCACTCCATCTTGATGGCTTGTGTTTCAACCAAAGTCGTTAATCTTGATTGGGTACGATTTACAAGTGACCTCAAGTCATTTGAATCTTATCCTTGGGGAATGTTATCGTTCCAGTTAACCATTGATTCCCTCCGAGGAAAAGATATGGTGGCAAAACACCATTAGTACTTTCAAAAGTCAAAAGTGAGCACCTATAATTTGTTCGGCTTTCCATGGGCTTTGCAGGTAAACATTAAAAGGTTTTTGTTAATTATTTTATTTTTGTATTATATGTGTTTAAATCTGAGATGGATTGTTTTTTTTACAATGCAAGCTTGGATGTACGAAGCCATTCCTGTCTTGGCGAAGGCGGGGGGCAAAAAAGAGACTTTGGATGAGCCACCGCAACTTCCTATGATGTTGAGATGGCATACCGAGAAGAGCATCCATTGGGACTTGGACAAAATTGATGAGGAAATTCAAGTGGCAGAGGTAAGATTGAAGCAATTGTTTTTTTTTTAATATGTAACTGTTGTTACGTATCGTTTAAGAGATCTGTTGATGTATATATTAAATGATTTTGTAAATTGGTTGATTTTTTTTCTTAATGCAGGGAGTGGTCCGTCCTCTCATCAATTCTGTTGGTGGTGAGTTGGTAAAGGATTATGTAACATCGTTCATACCGTTGGACGATGTTCCTGATGATAGTATAGACCGACTAACACAGGACCTACATGGAGTCACACATTTGACTTTAGGTGTAGAGACATTTACAAAGAATGTTTTTGAGGCCGATTCCACGTAAGGGTAGAGAAATGACGATAAAGAGATAGAGGGGCACGTTCCTACTCCTCATTCCCATTGGGAAACCAATACACCACCTACCAACATGCCAAGACAAATACAAACGGATTTGTTTGACCTCATAAAGGGGCTACACCAAAATTTGGCGGGCTACACAAATAGTTTCAAGTCATGCGTGAGAAGGTGGACCAAATGGAAAATAGGCTAGAAAAGGTCGAGAAGAAATTAGAAGAGGTTTTAGAATTGAATGAAGTAGACCCTAAGAAAAGAGTGCCCCAGAAAAGTAAGCATGTTAAATCTCCGTTCATTGAAATTAGATATGGTGACAAGAGGAAAACAAAGAAATAGAAAAGAGAAGTTAGTGGAAGTGAGGAAGGTCAAAAGAATGAGAAGGACAAAGCCAGGGGAAGTGGCGAAGCAAAATTGAAAGAGTTTAATGTTGATTTATTTAAGCCACTAGATGAGGAAAAGAAAAAAGCTTTTCTTGAGTACTACAATGACAATAATGACAATAATGACATTCTGGTCAAGTGTAAAACCAGGGATTACTCTCGAGAGTTTTTTCAAGAGCTGCTAAAAATTGGCTGCTAGCTTGAGGATTCTGTAAGTTATTTTTCTTTAATTTATTTTGTTTAGATTGAACATATTTTTTGTATTTGCCAAAAACTTATCATCTTTTTTTTTATTTGATGCAACACATCAACGAGGTGTTGACACTTATAAGGATTCGTCAGAATACTCATGCTGATATCTTCGATCAGCAGTGTGTCATCACTGACATGTTCTTCGGCCAGAGCCTATTGGCCATATATGAGGGCTTAGAGAAAAAAATACAATGATGCAGTGTTGAGTTCATGCAAAGTGGACATGGAAGTGGTTTAAAAATGATGAAGAATATAATGGAGATATGGTAGAACACAAAACAAAAAAAAATCATAGACATAATTATTCCAAGAAAATGATAGAATATTACCTACTCCTTTGCTATTGATCACTTGGATGTTGATTCCTTGGAGTTTACATCCTTCAAATGACAATGAATAACTTAAAATGTGATCCACCCAAGCCAAAAGAGAGAGAGCTGAGAGAGTGAGAGAGAAAGTAAGAGTGATTTTTTATTCAACTGATTGAAAATGATATACAACTTCTTTTATATACCATGAGCACAAAGTGCAATTTTAAATTGTTTTGGGAAATCCTTAAACAATTTAAAAATATCTTATCAAGTCCTTGTTTTATGGTTAATTCATAATTAAGCCATAATTTTTAATTCCATTAAGCATTCTAACCTTTTAGAATAAAACCAATGCACTTTTGCCCCATTATTGAATATAATTCAATAGCAATAATAATTAAAAGTCCTTATTACCCTTGGTTAGTGTTAGCTATCTATGGATAATCAGTTCTCACTAATACATTAATTCTCATGTAACCGTTTATGTCCAAAAACCATTAATCCTAATAATGAAATGTAGTACTTTCTCTCATCGAGCTTGGTTTTATGTGTGACCATTTTGGTTCACTGTGATCTAGTCATGGGCCCAATATCGGATTTTGATATATTTCGTTATAACTTCTTATAATCGAAACTTCCATTGATTATGGTAGACATCTAGCAATGTTTCATAACCCTTAAACCACAATAAAGAATAAAACTCCATTAATGAACCTTTTATCCGATTGTAGATACGGTGTACTAAAATCCCTCTGTCTTCGTATCCCGATTAAGAATAGGTTCATGGTATGTCAAAACCCTGTACTTAATCTTTATCCGAATCTTCAATCAATACATTGGAACACGTCACCATGAAACACCTTTCATCCGACTTTATTATACACCTCGGCCAAAGATTTTCCTTTTCCAATGTTTATTGACATTCGTCTAGGAACTCAAAATTATTTCGAGTTGGCAGATCCCTTCTTGACTATCACTTATCTTTGCACATAAACAACATATGACCAAATTGGCTTCTCACACATTACTGATTAGCCTCGTGGTTATATATCATATGAACCATATGTATCTATAACGAATCCAATCATGATATCTCAAGTCTAAGGATCAGTGGTACACTAGTACAATCCTATGATGTATCATTGACTACATCCTAGATATCCATGTGATTCATCGTAATCGGTTATGTTCGATAAGTAGTTCACTAACCGCTCATCCATGCTAATGCCCTAGTGATACGACTTTCGTCATCCGAACTTATATCATCTTATGACATCCTTTTTTGGAAGCATCCAGTATGCCTACTATGCAATATTGTTGCCCAAACAATATTGCTTCCATAGAGAACCTTTCGATAATTTCATTTACTTATTAAATGGATTATCAGGACAATACATGTATATATACTTTATTTAAATTCATGACAAAATAAAGGAAGCAGGTTATACACATGAATCGAATAACTCTTTCTTTTATTTATTAATATATTAGTACAAGACAAAAATGCTCTGAAATCGACAACACAAATGGTTTCTAGGGCATATACTAACAAACTCCCACTTGCAAAGCCATTCGATGTTGTATCTCATACTCATCTTCTCAAGATGATGGTCCAGTTGCTTCTGTGTCATCACCTTAGTTAGTGGATCAACTACATTTTCTGCTGATGATATCTTTTGAATTATAATCTCTCCAGCTCTAACAAATTCTCTCAAAATATGATACTTCTATTGAAAATGTTTGGATTTTTTGTGTGCCCTTGGTTCCTTTGCCTGTGCAATGGCTCCAGTATTCTCACCGAACATGCTTATCAGATAAGCCATGTTTGGAACCACACCAAGTTCATATATGAACTTACGCATCCAAACAACTTATTTTGCTACTTCTGAAGCAACAATATATTCAGCTTTTGTGGTGGAGTCTACTATAGTTGTCTGTTTGGAACCTTTCCAACTACCAGCACCTCCATTGCACACAAAAATGAACTTGGGCATAGACTTTCTATCGTTAATATCTTGTCGAAAATCAGAATCTGAGTATCCCTGAATGTTTAATTCTGAACGTCCATAACTCAGAATCAGATCCTTAGTTCTTCTTAAGTACTTGAGGATTGATTTTACAATCGAACAATGTTTCTCCCCTGGATTAGACTGATATCTGCTTGTAACACTTACAACATAAGCTATATCAAGTCTTGTACATAGCATTGTGTACATTAGGCTCCTTATGGCTGAGGCATAAGACACATGACGCATCCGCTGACGCTCTTCATTGGTCTTTGGACCCATTTCTTTGGAAAGATGAAGTGTTAGAGTCATGAAAATGACTTAATTAAGATGATTAAATTACCCATTTTTGTGCTTAATTGGATTATCTATTAGGGCAATTGAAGAATTTAAGAATTAATGTATGAAAAATCACTTGTTGATTTTTTCTCACAATTTGTGCATGTGTGGTATAATTTATGAGATGTTGTGAGTTAATATTTGGTTGTGATTTATTGTCCAAGGTTGAGATTATCTTAATTTTGAAATACAGGGGTTAAGTCATATTTTCAAGGGATGATCTTGTCACTTTTTAATTGTGTAGGGGGGCAAATGGATATTTTTCAGCTTGACTATATAAAGAAAATTTTATCATTCAATAGTGTCATCTCCTTCATTGAATACGCAAACCACAATTTTCACCAAGGAGAACCCTCACCTTCCACCTTCCATAATCTCCAACACCCATTCATCATCACCACACATCACCACTCATCACCATCACGTTTCCAACACCATTCACGTCATCCACTACGCCTCTTCGTATCCCATAAGATCTGCACATTTTTCGGTGACTCCACGTCTCACCACCCAAATATTCATCATCCTCAGTGTCTCGGCTACCCATCGGTGTTTTCAAATTGTCGTTCAGAGCTCCCACGCGCCACCACGGGTTGTCGCCTCTCCTTACCTTCCAGTCCAGATCTACACCATCTTTGGCATCTTCTCATTTCACCGCCCAAATATTCATCATCTTGGGAGTTTGCTCTATCATCCCACATTTTCCAATCATCGTTCGGAGGTCCCACGCGTCGCCGCAGCTTCTCGGTTTCCAACAGTTTCCAGCATCTTCTAGCGACTCCTCAGCTCCCCAGCAGTAGATTTAGACTCCCCAGGTCTAGATCTTCTCATTGGTGTGTTCGGATCTCATTTTCGAGACTGTGCACCGGAAAACTCGCCTGAAAATTAACATATTCCGGGGAGTTGTGATGCTTCGACTTTTGGGAACTCCGTTGGTCAGATTCGTTTGTTTGTTGCACCATATCGATGTCGGTCATCACCTTTCCACCATGGGCAGCCTCGTTCACATCATTCCAACCTCCATCGACATCCCGATGAGCGGCTAAGTTCCCGGTTGCCCATTATGGGAGAGGGGAGATCGAGATTGACACCCACAGCCTGCGTCGATAGCTCTCGACTAGTTGGATGAGTTCAATTAGTGGATATTCGTTAGTATTTCATTTTGACTATATTTGTTTTCGTCTCGTGTTCGATTTTCAATATTTTAATATAGTCGGTGTATTAATTTAATTACCGTGTATCCGTTGAGTGTTATTGTTGATTAAAATTAATTGCACGATACATGTTTATGTGAGACAATTAAATGTTGAATCTGTTAAACGTTGAATATTGCTTTTAATTACTTGTAATAAGTTTATTCATGTTTAATGTGTGTGATGCATGTATCATGTAATTGGTTAATTTGATATTACGTGTTAATGAATTGTATTTATTAATTACGTACCAGCTAGTGATATTTCATGTGTAACGTTTTTTGGTAGTTGATGATAGTCTTTAGCCAATAGAACTTGAGAAATCGAGTGAGACAAGATAGATTATACCTAGAGTATCGGGAAGCATTTTTATTGGTTTGCCTTCCCTTATAGGTTTAGGAAACCGTAAAACGTGATAGCGTGTTGTGAGAGTTAGTCTCGTTTCGACCCAAAACCGTAATGGCAACGTTTTTAATATCAAGTTTAAACTAGTTTTTATTTCAAGTCTTTAGATAATTTCCTTAAAATTGATTTAGTTTTAATCAAGTTTCTTTATTTTTGCAAATTGTTTCTTAGCATAAATTCGATCCAATCAATTGTCTTTTTAAGTTTCGTTTACTCAAATATATAGTTAGTCATAAATACTTGCTCCTCGTGGATTCGACCCTGCTTACCGCTAACTACGGTAATTAGGATAACTTAATTAATTTTGTCGGTCGTGACGACTGGTCTCAACAAAATTTTGAGGCCGTTGCTAGGGAGCAACGTGCTTTTCACTTTTTGTGTGTTTGGGTAGTTCTTAGTTTATCCTTTAGGTTTACTTTAGTTTATTATTTTTGTTGATTTTATTTATTTATTTATTTTTTATCTTTTTGGTTGTGTTAAATTGTTTGAGTGCTTTATCTTGTTTTGGTTGAGTGATTTTATTTTTATTTTAGTTGCATGTTTTAGGTCATTCTTAATTTTTTGTGTTGAATGCCTTTGATTAACTTTGTGTGATTGAGTGTTTACTTTTTGGTGTATTTTTAGTTTAGTATATTTGCTTCTTTGTTTGTTAGTTTCTTTTAGGTTGATTATCATTTTATGTGACTTTGTTTTATTTCATTTGCATTTAGTTTTTGTTGGGATAGTTTCATTTGTTTTTGTTTTTGTTTTTGTTTTGTAAGAGGATCACAATTGGGAAAATGCAGTAGCGTGTCTTGGAACATCAACATCTCATGTGACCCGGTTGTAAAATTTTCTTAACTTTTTAGTTTTTATTCTTTTGATTATAGTTAATTTTTGAAGTAGTTTATTAGTTGATAGTTTTTGACTTAATTTGCTTATTGTGTTTTTGATCATAGGGCGTAGTATTTTTGTTTGTGTGCTTATTAAGTGTAATTATTTCAAATTGTGTGTGTAGTTAGTTTAATTTGATTGCTTATTGAATTATTGCATGTGATAGTATTAATTTGTTAATTGTTAATTTTCTAATTGTTTTTGCATATTTTTACTTTATTCTTAGGACTTAAATTTTGTGTGAAGTTTATATTTCTTTTAGGTTGCATTGTTTAGGTGCATAGTAGGATTGTTTAAAATTGCATTAAATTTTAAGTTTGTTTAGAATTTGTGTTGTGTGCTTCTTTAGTTGCTTGTTTAAATTGAGTATTAGTTTTGCATATAGTTTATTTAATTTTAATTTTCTTTAGATGTGCTTGTGCATTTATTCTCTAGGATTGCCTTTTAATTTAGTTTTTTTACATTTCTTTTCTTTTTGTTAAGTGTAGAATTTCTTTGTGTTCAATTGATGTATGCACACTAGGCAGTTCGGTCTTGTGGGCTTAATTCCTTTGAACTTAGAAATCGAACGTGCTCATAAGAGGAATAGAAAACAAGCACGTGCCATGGCCGAAGAAGAATAAGTTATTCCCGTGCATGTACCGCTTAGCCAACATTTCGCACCCACCGCTTACACTTCAATTTCTTGCATCTGCATTCCAAACATCCAAACTCAACAATATGAGATTAGATCGAGTGTCATCCAATTGTTGTCATCCTACTGCGGGAATCTAAACGAGGAGCCGTACAAACACTTAGATGAATTTTTAGAGGTGTGCTCCACGGTTAGACTTGCCAATGTAAGTGAGGACGTTGTGTGTCTAATTCTTTTCCCATTCTCGCTAAAGGATCGAGCCAAACTATGGCTCAACACCTTAGCATTGGGATCCATCACCCCTTGGGCACAAATGCAACAAGAATTCCTCAAGAAGTATTTCCCCATAGGCAAAACCCATAGCATTAGACGGGCCATCACTAGTTTTTTCTCAATTACACGGCGAATAATTTCATGAAAGTTGGGAACGCTTTAAGGAGATGCTTAGGAAGTGCCTACACCACACTATCCTTAAATGGCAATTAGTGCGTAGTTTCTATGACGGACTGACAGATAGACATAGGAACATGGTTGATGCATCTTGTGGAGGAAAGTTTATGCATAAGGATGAAAATGAATTATGGGACCTTTTTGAAATCCTTAGTGAAAACTCCATGTACAACATGTCAGCATTTAAGACGTCTAGTTCAGGACAACCACCTAAAAAAGGAGGCGTGTATGAGGTGTCATGTTTAGATGACATTAATTCCAAACTTGAGTCATTAGCCCATAGGTTTGACAGTTCGTATCCATACAAGGGCAAACCTCTGCCCAATCATCTCAGCCTAAGGCTAATCAGAATGTATTTGTTCTTCAATCCATTCTAGACCATCCCACCAATGAACCTATTCCTGACCCTTTTGAGGAGCAAGTGCAATCTACACAAGGCTTCCAGAGACAGAACAATCCGTACTCGAACACTTATAATCCGGTGTGGCGTAACCACCCTAATTTTTCATGGAAGCCACAACCACCAACCAATGCCCCTAATAACATGCCTTATAGAACCAATCCTTCCAATCAACAAGGTAGTTATATGGAGCAACCTTTAATCCAACCACCCATCCAACCAAGAATCCTACCTCTTGTCCAACAACCTATTCCCGTGCCAAGCCCAATGGAAACAATGATGGCACAAATGCTCCAAAACATGCAAGAACAAAAAGCTGACATAAACGCTAGGTTCCAAAGCCTTGAACAAAATAACCAACTCTTACACTCTCATTCCCAATCCATTAGTAAGCTAGAGACCTAGATTGGTCAAATAGCTGAAGCCATACATAAAAAAGAACAAGGCCAATTCCCTAGTTAAGTCATAGGTAACCCTAGTGGTGTTTCACAACAAAAAGGGTATTCCAAGCAAGTTAAAGTCGTGATAACTCTTTGGAGCGGCCGAGAGCTAATTAGGCCTGAGAGAGTAGTAGAAGTTCAGGGTAGAGTAGATGAATGTTTAAGTGATGACCAAGCCCCTGAGAGTGAGAGCGAGCCCATTGTTGAGTTACATGTTCAAAGGCCGGGTAAAGATAAAGTTGGGGAAAGTGAATCGTGTCTTACCGTGAGTGAAAGGCTTGAGACCTCTCTTAGAGTTCTCCATGCTGAATCTTTTTAGCATTTTCTCTATGCACAATTTCTAGGATAATCCAATCACCATTTTTTATTGTATCTCTATAGATACAAATTCCAAGGACATAAGTCGCTTCTCCTAAGTCTTTCATTGAAAAAGTTTTGGATAACCAAACTTTAACCTCTGCCATCATACCTATGTCATTTCCCGTCAGAAGTATGTCCTCTACATATAATATGATAAACGTGATGTCATGATCTTTCACCCATTTTATACACTTGGCTCATCCGGATTCTTAACAAAACCAAACAATTTAATTGTGTCGTCAAATCGAATGTTCAAGCTTTTTGAAGCTTGCTTCAATCCATAAATGGATCGATGCAACTTGCATACCTTATACCTTTCAACAGTGGATACAAAACCTATTAGTTGTTCCATATAAGTGTTTTCCTCAATAAACCCATTAAGGAAAGCTGTTTTGACATCCATTTGCCAAATCTCATAATCATGGTATGCTGCAATGACTAGCATTATACGAATGGATTTAATAATAGTAACGGGTGAGAATGTTTCCTCATAATCCAACCTTTGTTTCTGAGTGTAACCCTTCGCTACCAGTCGAGCTTTGAAGGTCTCTACCTTCCCATTCTTCCCAACTTTTCTCTTATAAACCCATTTATAGCCTATAAGAACCATTCCCTATTGTGGATCCACAAGTGACCATACTTGATTAGCATGCATTAATTCTATCTCAGAATTCACTACTTCTAGCCATTTTCCTGAATCTTTATACAATATTGCTTCTTCGTAGCTTCTAGGATCATCACCATGATCATCTACTCCCACTAAGTAAGATTCAAAATCTTGCTCATGTAGAAACCCATATCTTTTCGGAGGTCTAGATATTCTAGAAGACTTTCGTATTAGAACCATACTATCTAATATTGAGGTTCCCTGAGTGGACATTCCACCTTCAGCAGTCTCGATTCTTTGCTTTCTAAACTCTTCCTTGAGTTCAATATTTCTTCCAGCACCGCCTTCTTATAAGAACTCATTCTCCAGGAAGTGTGCATTTCTACTGATCGAAACTCTTTGATCAGACGGGAAGTAAAAGTAATATCCTAAACTATCTTTAGGATATCCAATGAATCGGCCCTTTTCAGATTTAACATCCATCTTATCAGATTTAACTAATTTAA
This sequence comes from Toxicodendron radicans, assembly GCA_009867345.2. Classification (NCBI taxonomy): domain Eukaryota; kingdom Viridiplantae; phylum Streptophyta; class Magnoliopsida; order Sapindales; family Anacardiaceae; genus Toxicodendron; species Toxicodendron radicans. The sequence continues at coordinate 8,922 of WYDK02084198.1, read as the reverse complement.
CATAAGTTGGACAACCCCAAATCTTCATGTAATTAAGACTTGGACGTTTTTCATACCATATCTCATACAGGGTTTTTTGGATAGATTTAGATGGGACCCTGTTAAGGATGTGCACAACTGTTTGGAGAATGTATCCCCATAACGATGTTGGCAAGTCTGTAAAGCTTATCATTGATCGCACCATATCTAATAAGGTACGATTCCTCCTTTTATACACTCCATTAAGTTGGGGTGTATATGAAGGAGTTAATTGTGAGATGATCCCATTTTCCTTTAAGAACTCTTGAAACTCTGTACTTAAGTATTCACTTCCATGATCTGATCGCAGTGCTTTAATACTCTTTCCAGACCGTTTCTCTACTCCATTCTTGAATTCTCTGAACTTTTCAAAGGATTTAGATTTGTATTTCATCAAATACAAATACCCATATCTTGACATATCATCGGTAAAGGTAATGAAGTATCCAAATCCTCCTTTTGCTAAAGTATTGAATGGTCCACATACATCCGTATGTATGAGCTCTAGTAGTTCTTTAGCTCGCTCTCCTTTATTCTTAAAATAAAAACTTAGTCATCTTACCTTGGAGACATGACTCACAAGTTGGATAGGGTTCAAAACCCAATGAGTCTAGCATCCCACTTTCTCCAAGTTGGGTAAATCTTCTTTCTCCTATATGACCTAGTCCATGATGCCATAAAACTTTGGGATTTGTTTCAGATCGAGTTCCTTTACATGAAATGGTATTAATTGAATCATAATCATTTTGTTCCAAGACATACAAACCATTTGTCTTTACAGCTTTTCCAACTAATATATTTCCAAAATATATTGAACATTCATTTCCATTTAAATGTATTACATAACCAAAGCAGATACAAAAATGATGTTCCTATTAGCTTTATCAAAATATAACACTTTATACAAATTCAAAACATGTCCTGAAGGTAGTCTTATTGGGCAAGTCCCCACGGCCTCGACTGCAACTCGTGCCCCATTTGCCATCTTCAAAATGATCTCGCCATTTGCCACCCCAGAACTATTTTGAAGTACCTACAAAGACATACAAACATGTAATGTTGCTGCTGAATCTAATACCTAAGAATGATTATCTGAATTAACACTTAATTCATATTCAATCATAAGACATTGATTCATACCTGCTTTTGCTTTGTTCTTTTTTAGTCTGTTCAGGTACTTAGGATAGTTCCTTTTCTAAATGTCCATCTTCCTCACAGTGGAAACATTTTTCTTTTGCATTGACCTTCTCTGTCTTTGTCGTTGGCTTCATGAAGTTCTTATTTTTGGGTCCAACTTTTGACCTTTCTTGAATTGCTTCTTGGGCTTCTTATTAGCCTTGCTACAAGAGGCGGCAAAGACATTCTCATGTCATTTCCCTTTCATATTCTGCTTGTGGAACTTTTTAAGCTCATTTAGCAACTTAGAGAGTTTCTCTCAATCCTATTTAGAGTGAAATTAGTTATAAACGGTTTATAACTTGGAGGAAGGGATTATAGAATCAAATTCACTTTGAGGCGGTCTGGCATGACCACCCCATACCCATCCAGCTGTTCTAATCCATTGATCATCTTAAGGGCATGATCCCCTGGAGGTACGTCTTCCCTCAGTTTCAAGTTAAAAAGGGATGCACATAACTCATACTCAACCACTCTTGGATTATCACTGTACAACTCTTGTAAACCCGTGAGGATGTCATAAGCATTTGAAACGTTTTCATGCTTCGTTTGAAGTTCTCTATTCATTAAAGCTAGCACCTAGTCTCTAGCCCTCCTACTATCCTCTTTCCATTTTTCAAAAGTATCCTGCTCAATTTTTGGAGCATCGAGTTCAATATTGAGTGGAAGATGTGCTTCCAAGACATAAGCGATCTTTTCGAGATCCAGAACGATTCTGATATTTCTTAGCCAATCCTTGACGTTGGGTCCGATTAACATGTTATTGTCTATTATCTTTAAGAGAACATTGTTGGCCATTTTTATTAGTTATCACAATTTTAAGACGAAATTGCATAGGAAGGAAAAAATTGTTTGTTAGAATCTTGTAATCTTTTAAACCCTTTTATTGCACAATCAAATTAGCTCCCACTATTTTATTCGAATCCCACATTCCCTTAGGTAGAGTCCAAAAATTTTCGTTGGATTAAAATTCTTAGCGGGGAATCAATTTCTTATGAATTTAATTAATCTCACATAATAGAAATCTTGGTTAATTAAGTTCAATAAGTAGGAAACTATTTTCCTTTTATATCATCATATAAAGATTGATTCATATTCCTTGCCCTAGCTTTGAACACCTCACATAATAGAAATCTTGGTGCCTAAGCTATTTAAATCCGAACCATTAATTATGATTTCTTAAAATGTTATTTTCATCATGTCCTCACATCATATAATCTTGGTCAAGATGAAAATATACATCCAAGATCAAGATTAACTTAATTCTATGGCATAAAGATCATATCCCTCACATAATAGAATTCTTAGGATATTAAAATTTATGTTAAAGAATTTTGTTATCTCATAATGGGAGGCATGGATTTAATAATTTTAATTAGGGAGATTTAGGTTTAACTTTAGTCAATTTTAACATGCTTGTTTAATAGACATTCCATACATATCACACACACACACACACAGGCGGGATTCAATTACAAATTGGTTCTTAGGCACGCAGGCCCGATGAGATGGATAATAAAATAAAATTAATTATTACATGCAATTAATAAAAGAATATTACAAACCCTTTTAATATTTTTTGAAAAATAAATGGCACACATGATCAACCCTATTGAATGTATATATTTATCATAAAAAAAAATATAACATTCATCATATGAATATTTATTCGTTTATCAACATAAATATTAATTCATATGTAACACACCAAATACTAATTATAAAAAAAGCATGTTATTCAATTTTAATATTTAATATATCATATATATTAAACTAATAATTATTCATCACATGAATAAATAATTTAATCCATATGTAATATTCATAAGCTTAAGGACTTCATGTAACAAATACATAAAATATGTAATGATTAAACCAAGGGTACATGCATAATTTCACTAGCTTTAAACTTATAATATCATTATATTATGCATCACAAGAATATAAAATATAATATAGTATCCATCACATTAAAACACTCTCACATCACATGCAATCAAATAAAAAGTGAATGTAAGTCAATGCATCATAATGCACCGATTTTTTACTTGAATCATCATCCAAAAGTTTATATAATATATTATATTATCCATCACATTAAAAAACTCTCACATCATATGCAATCAAATAAAAAGTAAATGTAAGCCAATGCATCATAATTAGACCTGACAAAATGGGTAAAATATCTGTGAGTCCATGGGTACTCGGGTATTTTTAACAGGTACGAGTGAGTGTATTTAGGACCCGTAAGAATATTACCCATACCTGGACAGCCTGTTATTTTCACGGGTGATACCTGCAGGTGCCTGTGGGTACTCGCACAAAATTAAAAAAAAAAATCAATAAAGTTGATTGGTGAAGACTGAAGACGGAAGAAGAAGATATCGACAGTTTCTTTAAATCCCAAACAACAAATCAATAATATCACATTCTCCTCTCTTAAACCCACGAATCAACAAATATTTTCTACCAACAAAGATAAACCCACAAATCAACATTCTTACTAACAAAAATAAACCCACAAATCAACAAGAGAAGGCATAAATCAAGTCATGGAAGTGGTTGTCGTTGATCGGTAGCAACACATGTCACACCCCCTCCCGGGTGGCCCTTACCCCACCAGATCCTGGTGTTCCGTGGGACTCGGGTTCCGAAAGGAGGGTGAGTTTTTGATAAACTCTTTAGGAAATAATTTAAAACTTAAATCATTACAATGCAATATCCAATTCATAATACAAATCCAATCAGAAATACAGTATCAAAGTAGCTATATGACAGACAATCATGTCGTAACTAAGAACATGCATCTGTGGCCAACATACTGTGTGGAGGAAACACGCTCGACTCCTGGACACTGACCTGGAGGGGAGAAATCAAAACAGTGAGCTGGGAGGCCCAATGAGTGGATAATACATTTATAAAATACATTATATTAAAATACTCAATTAGAAAAACATGCTCAAGCGATGATCCGGCAATCATCCGTAACATATCAACACATCGTCCCCCCTGGGACTCCACCCGAACTCTCCGGCATGCGCCCTGAATACCATCACCCCAACTAGTGCTTCATCTCACACGCCCACTCGTGGAAAATCCCCTAGCTCTCCCTAGCATAGGCAGATACGACCATGGGCAATAGCATAAGCCCACTCGTGGAAGATCCCTTAGCTCTCCCTAGCATGGGCGGATACGACCCTAGGCAATATCATAAGCCCACTCGTGGAAGATCCCCCAACTCTCCCTAACATGGGCGGATACGACCTTAGGCGATATCATAGTCCCACTCATGCAAGATCCCCAGCGCTCTCTCATAGGTAGATACGACCCTGGACGATATCATAGGCCCACTCGTGGAAGATCCCCCAGCGCTCTCGCATAGGTAGATACGACCCTGGGCACATGTATCCACTCGTGGAGGGGCCACCTAACGCTCTCAGGCATAAGTGGGACCAAATCTCCCCTTCTTGGGTAATCATATAAAATATAGGTCTGGAGCTCACAGACACCGGCCCATTCTGTCTCGATGGGATTCTATAACCATGTGGTAGTACGGACCTCCACAACCATACTCGGCTAGTCATCACTCACTGTTCTCGAAACCACCCAATATCAACACCACGATTCCACATTATCACAATCACAAGTGCATAAATGTGTATAATACATATAAATAAATGGGACGTTTTTCACGATTACACGCACATGCATCTTTTCATGTAAAATTTCAATTTGACCCTTTCCTGGAAAAATATCAGTTTGCCCCCTCAATTTCTTCATCATTACAAATCAGTCCCTCAACGTTTCTAGTCTTTCAATTAACTCCCTATAGTTTCCATTGTTACACTTAGGTCCCTCAACCTTTGAATTATTGCATCCACACCCCTGTCTACTTGACAGGTTTCAAATCTTGCACTTACCCCCCGATTCTCTAGAATCTTCTAAGCTTTGTCGCCGTAGCGACACCCCATTGTCACCTTGGCGACATTAGACCCGAGAGTTTTTCGCTGCGGCGACAAACATTCTGGAATTCTTATTCTCTTCTTTGTATGAACGTTGCCGCAGCGACATTCCATTGTCGCTTCAGCGACACTTCGAATTTCAAACTTCGTTGCGGCGACAATCTGGGTTTTTCAGATTGTCCACCACGAATCTACCATAAATCTCACCCATTCACTCCATTTTTATCCCACATTAACCATACTATATTCCTATTTCACAACACAACTCAAAACCCTCATCAATTCCACACAAATATATTCATTATCTCCAACCCAAATGTTACCCAATTACATACAACATGAATTAAGTTATAAAACATAATTTAATGCAATGGTAAGTTATATTCTACTCACCTTAACACCAAATCTAGCTTAGGAACTCAGATCTAGGCTCTCCTTCACCTAAACCCAAAATTCACATAAACCGTAAATTTCAATTCACTCAATACAAAGTATATAAAGTTGAATATACGGAAATTTAGGCATGAATGAGAGTGTAACCTTACCAATTTACTGGATCCAAGCTCAATTCCTCCAATTATGCACTTTCTTTCTCTAGCCCTTGGCACACTATCTCTCTACAATTCTCTCTCAAACAGCACAATGAAGAAAAATGGGGAAAAATGAGATAATCTCACCTTTATATACTAAGTCGCAAAATAACCTCTTAACCTCTAAGTTTTCCCATTCCTTACAAAAGACTCCTGCCAACTTTTGATTCCTACAATTTACACCCTAAATACAATTAAATTAACTCTAAATAATTACTCCGTGACACGGGGTGTCACAACACATGCTCACCCTCATCGGTGAGCATCACTTGGTAGCAATGGAGATTATAGATCTATGGTCTATTTAGTTTATGTAAGACAGAGGGAAAATGGGGAATGAGACACAAAAATCAGAGGATAAAGATGAGAGAGGAAAAAAATCTCTTTTAGTAGCATAGAAGGAGAAGAAGACAAAGAAGAATTGGAGGAATGGTGAAGACGGAAGAAGAAAAAATACGAAAAAATGGAGAGGGAGAAGAAGAAGACGAAGTTGAAAAAGAAATATCTATTGGAGATAAAAAGTAATAAATATATAAATGCAAAGAAAAAAATAAAAAGAAAAAACTGGATTTTTTAAAAAAAAATAAAAGAAACAAGTGACCTACGGATCTACCCGTACCCGTCTGACTGGGTAAGGGTGATGTATTTCTTTACCCGTTTTCATTTTTTACCTGTTTGACCCGTAGTCGTTTGATCCGTACCTGTGATTACCCGGCCCGCCCGTTTGCCAAGTCTATCATAATGCACCGATTTTTTTTACTTTAATCAACATCAAAGACGAACATGTGATGGTCAAGATTTAATCAAGCATATCACCTTAATTTATAACTCTAATTACATATGATAAAACACTCATCCTAGAGCTCAAGCGTGCCATACATTCTACCAAGGACGGACCCACCCTATGAGTTAGGGGGCCCGAGTCCCTCCTTAAATTTCAGAATCCGTTAATTCTATTAGTAAAATTTTTAATTAATTTTTAGGCCCCCTTAGAATTTCAAAATTTTACATAGGGCCCCTCGAAAATAGTAAATTGACATGATTTTTTGTATACAATCCCAATAAAACAAAAAAGTTGTGTATATTATTAAAATAAATTTTAGTTGATTTGATTTGGATTCCAAATCCCAGTAAAAAGTTGCATAGATCTAATAAAATCTCAACTAAAAAATTATATATAAATTTATTAAAATTAAAAAACCTTATAACAATTCATGTTTCTCTTCTCCTACACGTTTCTCACACTCTCTTCTTGCATACTGGGTTAACTTGCAACTTTCCTTGGTTCTTCTTATGATTTTGGTAAGTTTTTTCTTTTTATTAAATTTAGTTTAAATGTTTGTTTGGTTTGTGTTAGTGATTTTGTTTTAGATCTTAATTTATTGGGATATTGATGTTAATTCTTTTTGTGAAAAAGAGCAAATTGAAGTTTATAACATAGATGATTTGTTTCTACCTCAAGGGAGACCGAGACGTAATACTCAAAAGATTACAAATAGACATCACTATCATGTTGAGATATTTTGTTCAGTCATAGGTATGCAACTTCAAGAGCTAAATGAACGTTTTACTGAGACGAATACTGAGTTGCTTCTTTGTGTGGCATGCCTAAATCCAAGAAATTGTTTTTTGGCTTTTGACACACAAAAACTCATTCAACTTGCCCAGTTTTATCGCAAAGACTTCTCAACAATTTAGCTTAGAGTACTTGAAGACCAACTTAAGAACTTTATTGTAGACATGCGCTCTAGCCATGAATTTTCTAAATTGAAAGGGATTACAGATCTTGCAAAAAAATGGTCATAACACAAAGAGATAAGGTTTACCTATTAGTTTATAAGCTTTTGACATTAACATTAATTCTACCAGTTGCAACTACTTCAGTAGAGAAAGTGTTTTCAGCTATGAATACTGTGAAGACGAAAATACGTAATCGTATGGGAGATCAATGGTGAACGATAGCTAGTTGACATATATTGAAAAAGATGTTTTTGATGGCATTCACAATGAAACAATTACGCGACATTTTCAAAATATAAAATCAAGTCAATGACAATTATAGATTTAATTTATTGTTTAGTTTTTTGCAATCAAAGAGATAAAGTTTATTATATATGTCTCTTATGTCTAAATTAGACATTTTATTATTGTAATTATAACTTTTTGTAATACAATTATGTTTTAAAAACAAAATTTCTATTCAAGCAAAAAAAAAATATATATATATTCTATAGTGCCCCCTCTTGCCAATTAATCCTGGGTCCGTCCCTGCATTCTACCTTCATTTAATCAACATTAACCATCATCAAAACTTAAACAAAATTCAAGCTCATCATCATTTACACAAAGATGAATCAACCAACTTGCATTCACAATACAATCCAACTCAAATGCATTTATAGTCCATTATATCACATATAACACTTTCAAACATGCATTCAAAATACATCATGCATTTGAATAAGGTTTGGCCGAAATCATCCCTTTTCAAAAATCATTAAACTTTCATCAAATATGCTCATCTCACACATGCATGTATCATATGAATTAGATTATATTCATATTTAATAAAAATGCATCAAGATGCATTAAATCCAACATGCATGTTACATATGACTTCAAGGACAATAAATTTTGTATTCTAAATATCAAAATTTCATACAAGCATGTTAATAAGCATGGGTATCACATTTCCATCATCAAATGTATTCAAAATACACAAGTATTTCAACATGCACTCAAAGCCATGAGATACCCATGTCCAATGAATCAAAATTTTAAGCCATTTTTTCACAAAAATGTTACATGCATGCATGAATTCGAAATATGCTTTGATACCATTGTTGAGTTCATGCAAAGTGGACATGGAAGTGGTTTAAAAATGATGAAGAATATGATGGAGATATGGTAGAACACAAAACAAAAAAAATCATAGACACAATTATTCCAAGAAAATGATAGAATATTACCTCTCCTTTGTTATTGATCACTTGGATGTTGATTCCTTGGAGTTTACATCCTTCAAATGACAATGAAGAAACTCAAAATGTGAACCACCCAAGCCAAAAGAGAGAGAGAGAGCCGAGAGAATGAGAATGATTTTTGATTCAATTGATTGAAAATGATATAAAACTTCTTTTATATACCATGAGCACAAAGTGCAATTTTAAATTGTT
>WYDK02080947.1:0-26764 GCA_009867345.2 Toxicodendron radicans | reverse complement strand
AATAAAGGAAGCAGATTATATACATGAATCGAAAAACTCTTTCTTTTATTTATTAATATATCGATACAAGACAAAAAATGCTCTGAAACTAACAACACGAATAGTTTTTAGGGCATTCACTAACATGGCCAAGGTTCCAAATCCATGCCTCAACCAGTCTGATCTATGCTCACATGGCCAAGGTTCCAAATTCATGCCTCAACCAGTCCGATCAGCATAGAAAAGAATAAGAAAAGAAAGAACAAGAAAAAAATAAGAAAAGAAAGATCAAGAAAATTTTAAAACAAGAAAAGAATAAGAAAAGAAAGAATAAGAAAAGAACAAGAACAAGAAAGAAAAGAAAGAATGAAGAAAAGAAAAGAATGAACTAGAAAAGAAAAGAAAGAATAAGAAGCATAAGAATAAAGAATAAGTAACAATTATTTTAGAAAAGAATAGAAAGTTGCATTAATGTATTTCCATTGCATGCCTTATTGTTCATGTAAATGTGGAATGTTGTAATGCCCACACTGAGGTGCTTAAAAGGTACGTGAGATAGTATATTTTATTCTCATACCCTTAGTATTAATTCTTTGAAATTGCTTTAAAAGAAATAAAAAGAATAAAGGTTAAATCTTCACTAGGGGTAAAATGGTCTTTTCACAAGGAATTAGAAGAAAAAGTGGGGAATGAAATGAAAGCTTTTTAAGTAAGGAATATGATCCTAGTGAGGGCATTTAAGTAATAGCATGAGTGGAAAAACCGTAAATAACACCAAGTCCAAGAAAAAAATTGGAAACTAGTATAAAAATGTCCTTATATAAATGGATGAAATCTAGAATTCTCTACACTTCTCTTCCTCCCTTTGCCGACTTTAGCTCTCCCAATTTCTCTCAATTTCTCTTCTCAATCTCATAAGAATTCAAGAGAATTAAGGTAAGGATGCTTAGGGCTTTTCATCTCCTACACTCCTAAGGTATGAATCTATGATTTTGAAGTGTTTATACTTACTTTAATCACTTGTTTTTCATGTTTTTGATGCTTTTTAGACTAAAGGAGGTGTGAGCTTGATTCTAAGAAGAATTTTAGCTTCGAAATGTGTAAATTCAAGGTAAGTAAATCAAGTTTAAGTTGATGATTAAGCTTACCCTAAGTTGTTGAAAGATGTGATTTTAAATATTGATGAAATATGTTATAATTGATGATATTAATGTGTTCATCTTACCTTAGGGTGTAAGAATGCAAAGATTTAAAGAATGAAAAGTTAAGAAAATATGTAGTTTGAAGAAGTAAGGAATTCGGCCAAGTCTTATATTGATACTTGTTGTATTTTGCTTGGCTATTTGACATTCAATTCATGGTATATATGATAAATTAGTGAAGAAATAATGAAGAAATGAAGAAAAGATGGAAGTGTAGTGAAGAAGAGAAATTTCAGCCAAGAGGAGTTATTGCCCTTATGATGTTATTCTCAGTTATTTGATGTTGTATTCATGCTATTTGTGATGATATGATGATGAATTGATGAAGAAATGAGACTATGATGAAGAAAGAGAAATTTGGCCAAGCCTTGTAATGGCCTTGAATGAGTTTGTTTTAACTATGTTTTAGTGTATGCATGATTAAAAATGATTAGTAGATAAGTTATTGTTGATGAGGATGAAGTGTTGATGAATTGGCCAAAAGTAGTAAGGTTGGGCAACTTTGTAATAGTTAGTCGTTTTGATGTTTTTGGTGATGTGGTTGCCAATTGAGTGGTTAACTTGAATAAGAAATATTGATGTTGTGATAGAAATTATATTCATGCATTAAAAATTATGTTAAGTGTTAATTGTGCATGATATTGAGAGAATAATTCAATTGGCTTTAAACATCACATAAAGTGTATAATAAGTAAGAAAAGAGATAAACTACACCATTGCATGCATCATAGTTTATCATGGAGTATTTAGTATCCATACATATGCATGCATAGCCATAAAGTTTGAGATATATTATGGCTTAGAAAAGCATTAGTTTAAAGTGCTTAAGAATGAGAAAATAAAGTATGACACTTATAGTTGATATGAGAATAAGAGAATTGTGAAGTTAATTTACATTATGCCATACTAATTTACCATTTTAATAGTTAATAGTTAGAAAGAATTAAAGAGAATAGCATGGTCTTATTATAGTTGCATATCATAGTCATTATGCATATAAGACCTAAGCGTGATAAATTAGCATTCTTGAGAAATATATAGAAAGAAAGTAGAATACATGATTTTCTTAAGCAGTATGACATTCTTATAGCCAGTTTATATTATTAAGAATGTCCAGAGAAGGTTGTTGTGACGGGGAACCTGTGAGCGTCGTTGCGCCAGTTCAGTGACGACCCATCGCCCACATGTACAACCATGGCATCAGCAGTCAGATTTAAAATTGTATAGCTCGTCAGTGTACATGTGGATGAGAGCTATACGTTGCTCACATGACCAAAGGTTCTGAATCCGTACATCAACCTAGTCCGATCGGCAACAGTAAGAAAGACAAAAAGAAAGAAAGAAAGAAAGTGAGAAAGAAAGAAAAGAGAGAGAATTTAGCAAGGAACAGTTAAAGATAGAAAAGAAAATGATATTTTTTTTACCTTGCCTAGTCAGTCTCTCTTTTATTGCATGAACCAGTTAGTATATCATGCATCAATAGAATACACATGCATATATACATATACAATGTTATGTAGCACATATTAGAGAATGCATGTGTATAAGTATTAGAAATAAAGAATGCCAATAAAGAAAGAGTATAGACAAAGAAAGATTAACAGTGAACAGTAAGAATATTCTACGGGGACAAAAGATTAAGTAGTGGAGTATGAGTATGATTTACTTACTGAGCAATTAGTGCTCACCCTGTTATTTTAAATGTTTTTGCAGGTAATAGATGATGGAGCGACCAGATGGGAGTCATCCAGCAGAAGATTAGCGGGCCTCAGTCAACAGTGCCACCTTTTTGATAGTTTTTATACATTTTGATATGTATATATTGTTATAAAGATTATATGAATATATATTAAGTATTTTTCATTATATACACTTAAACGTGTGCACACCTATTTTATTATGAGATTTCTGTTTATTCTACTACAATATCATATTATTTTCATATTTATTATATCTAGTTAGTAGTTATTACAAATGTACGCATAGTAAGCGTCCTAAGGGTGGTGTTACTTATATGATGAGAGATTGAGAATGAATGAAGAAAAAGAATAGAAAAGAAAAGAAAAGAAAAAAAGTTAAAGAATGAGTAGAAAAGAAAAGAATTTAGAAAGTGAAAGAAAAAGAAGAAAAGAAGTTAGAGAAGAGATTTAATTTTGATGTGTAGAGCTTTAACGGGAATGTATTAAGATTTTAGTATGATTTACTTACTGAGCAACTAGTGCTCATCCCGTTAATTTTAACATTTTTGCAGGTAATAGATGAGCGCGACCGGGTGGATAGTCGATGAGTGAGGGAGATGCGGGCCATTGTTTACACGCTCAAATTTTTGTTATATGTATAAATAAGAAAAGTTGTTTTAAATATGCCATGTAATTATATTTGGATAAAAGAAAGTTGCGTGCGCATGTTTTTATTTCATATGCATATTTTATATATATGCATTTTATATCATATTGTAACATTATTTTCCATAGATTAAGCTAGTAAGAAAGAGCATTACACATATGCCTCATGATTAATTTATTGCAACAACAAATTGATTCTAGCTGTTTACTGAAAGAGCTTCCCTATTCTGGTCTTATATTGTCCTTAACAACATTTCAAAATCATATAACCGTGTCTGACATGGGTATCGAATTCTATGTAACTTTCTTTGGTGTTTATGTGTTTCTATTTTGTGCTTGTGTCCATTAATTACTCATTTATTCAGGTGTTTTAAGTTGGACAGAGGAGGTTGAAGCTAAGTAAAGAATCTAGAGTCCTTTCAAATTTCCAGTTTTCAAACTTTGGGATTCTTGGATTACCTTATTGGATGTCCTCCCCTTTGGAAAGGGTTTACTCTGTGTGAGTGTTTTTATTTTTATAAATTGACATCATGTGCCATAGTTTCAGTCTGACTACGACATAGAGCTTGTTTCTTCCTCCATTCAATTGTTTGTTTACAAAGATAATCTATGGGATCTCCATCTAACGTTGCATGCTTCAATTTGGCTGGATGTGATTGTGATGGTGGATTCTTTCATTTGAGACCTGCTTATACTCATGTTTTTAAATTTTCTAAATGATTTAACTGTGCTGGCGGACTTCAGGGAGCATGGACCCATCAACTTCAACACTTAGGTTTGTTGCCAGGTATTTGGAAACTTACAGTGGATTTTTTTTTTTAAAATGAAATAGTCTTTGGTTGATATATTTAACTCTTATTGGCATCAACTTTGATATCAAGTTGGAACTTTTTATCTAAATATCATGTTAATAATATGCTTCAAATTTATTTGGTTTAAAACAAAGAACAATATTCTTAGACAATGTTAGCAAATTAATGTTATTCAACTAACATTTTATTTTATGGAATATGCTATTAGTTTATTGTCTAGCTTTCCACTGATAGTCTAGGCTTGCGAATTATGCAACAATCAACCACTGTGATCCTAGAATTTTTCTTTGTGTAACAGGTAGGATGGACATCAAATTAAATGTAGACATCCCCTTGGATATTGAGCTTGTTGAACCATTACAGGAAGGATGTATATGGCTCCAGACCAGAGGAGCTACTACTGAAGTATCAAAGGCAAAGGGTATACTGGGATCGTAAGAAAAGGTTCTCTCAAATATCAAGAGAAAGTAGATGAACTAAAATTACATTTAGAACTACAAGAAAATATGTTTAAGATGTGGCTGAGTGCTAGAAATCATCCACCTGCTCCTTGAAGGTAAAAATCATTAGCAATATGTCTCCCTAATGTTTTATGTTAACATTTTCTTACATACTTTAGACAAATATATAGTTGAGTAATTGTTAATAATGATTGTTGCAGACTTGTCTGACATGCATATACCTAGACGTCCAACAGCTTCAACAATTCGCTTTTTTGCTTCTTTTGACATGCATCTACTATAGGAGTGGTACCTTTTTTGACATCCAAGTAGTGAAGAAAATAGTATATATTTTGACATCTAACTAACAAAGAAAGTGTAGTTATTTTACACTAATGGCTGATACAGTCTATCTTTTTTGTTTATATGTTAGTTACAATTGGATGTGCTTATGATACATATGTATAAATATATAATATTTTGTTATTACTTAGTTATTTGTTGATTTGTAATAGTATTAATTTAACATTAATTAATATTTTTTACATAGTTAAAAAAGATGTTTCATATGAATTTTTTGACTTTGAAAATTAATACATTTGTTAATTTTCAATCAGGAACAAATTTTCATTGTAATTCATCATAAAAGAAAGGACAAAATATTTTATCCCCAAATCTTGACACAATCAAGGATGAAAATTTTCGTCCCCAATTCACCACACCATCAGGGACAAAAATTTCCATCCCTAATTCACCACACAGACAAAGACGAAAAATTCTGCCCCCAATTGTGCTTTTTCTGGGATGAATAGTTATTCTTTTGTGGACAAAAAATTTCGTCACAAAATTAATAATCTTTAATGACGAAACAATATTTCGTCCCCAATGACGTGGCTTTGGGGACGATTTGTTTTTTCGTGGGCATTACCCTTTGGTAATGCGGCTTTGGGGACGATTTGGTCTATCGTCCCGCATTACTTTTTAGGATGAATTTTTCACTTTCTGTGACGAAAATTTTCGCCACGTTTTTTTAAATTTCTTGTAGTAGTCTGGGAGCACAAACCACTCTTACCATAATTGGCAATCGTAGAAGGTACCGCTTATGATTTTTTATTCAATTTTTGTTTTGGTTGTCTTATTTAATGGCTAGTCCTATTATAACATTAGTCCTTGGCAAGCTTTCTGGAACTAGTAGTGAGGCTTGTTAGGAAAAAGGCAAAATCTCAATATCAAACAATCTAACTCAAGCAGAAGGAAATCAAATCTATTTCCCTTTATACGCAATTAAATTGAAGAATCATGTCAAGTGTTATCAATGAAAAATCCACATGAAATGGATCCATGCCATGTGTCCAAATCTCCCCAACATTGTGTGTCAACCACATAAAAAATCACTCATTACTATGCCATGAGTTACTCCCTCCAAAGTTTGCTTCATGTGTAAGACTGCAGTTGACTTTCAAAGCTAGGATGTCATTCACCCACATGTAAAACGCTACTCCACACAATAAAAGAGATCACCTAAAACAGTATAAAAATGGGGGTTTTCTTCATTTCTGGGAGGTGGAATCTGGCACAAGAAATAACGGTTTAGTTTCTTGTAATATATCAATAAAACTACAGTAGACGTAAGAGTTGCGTTAAGCTTCCGAACCACTCTAAAAATCTATATTGCCAATCTTTTATTTATGTTGTCTCTAACGTATATTGTGATAGATCTTGTCTTTATTTTTATATGCACCATTACTATTATTCGTCTTATAGTTATTAAAAATACCAAAAAAATCATAAATGCTCCGGAAAATCTTCGCGTGTGGATTCATTGTGATCCTCACACGCATAATTCATTGACATAAAAACGAGCATCAACATCAAGCAATATATAACCAAATAAATAAACAAATACAACCAAATTGACATACCAAAATTTTATAGTGGAAAACTTTTCAATGCAAAAGAAAAACCCACAAGGTGACGATAAACCACCCATACAAAACATCCATTATCAAATAAATGGGTTACACCAAAGTTTCTTTCCTAAAGAAGCCTAAGGGAATAAAACTAACAAGCATCTCACTCAAAAGTGGGCAACAATACAATATATCACACTAACAAAGTTTAAGTTTCTCAATTACCCAAAAAAAAAAAGTTTAAGTTTCTCAACAACAAAGCAAAATGATAAAGATTGATGATCCAAACCATTAGATGTGAATCTTGGATCACCATTAACAACATATTGATATTTCATAGGAATCAAAGGAAGTTCCACAGTTGGATTTGAGCTCTTAAAGCCAATAACCCATTTTCTTTCTCTTCTTGTTCTCTTTTCTCTTCACTATCACTTTTTACTTCTTTTCATTAGGATTGTCAACCGAGTCGAGCTACTCAAGACTTAACTCAGCTAAAGCTTGAACTTAGAGAGCCGAGCTCATTCACGAATGGCCGGGCAAGCCAAGTTCGATTAAGGGTTGGCTCGGCTCGCGAGCTGAGTTAAGCTCGAGGGACTATATGCGATGTTTTTAAGGTTCTTTGGTTGAGATGATATTATAAATGAAAAAGTTGTAAAAATTACAATGAACCCCCCATTTGAACAAATAATACATACCTAAAAACTTAAACTAAAATTCAACATCTAAAAATCAAAATTCCTAATCAAAACTTTTCCATTTTGAAAACCCAATCCCACCACCGATTATCACTGTTCATCGTCCATCCCTTCACCACCGATTGTCACCGTTAACCAACCACCTTCTTCAACCGTGCACAAATTTCTAATCTCTACCGATTTTCATGTCGATGATTTCAATTCAGTTCAGGTAATTGTACATTATGTTAAATTACTCTTGGGGTGATGAGTTGTTGAAGATGGATTTGTTTTTTGTCTATGTAAAATGGGTTTGTTTTGTGATTATTGAATATAAGTTTTGTTTACATGATATTGAAGATATGGACTTTGTTTGTATAATCCTTAAGATAGGTTTTGTGATGGATTTTAGATTGGTTATAAGTAGTGGATAATGGATTTTGTGGCAGTACGATGGATTTTGGGGTTTATTTTATGATGAAGGAATGGGTGGATTTTGGAACTGCAGGCTATAGTAACTGAGCCTCCCTTAAGCTCGAGCCTAGATTTCCAGGCTGGAGCTCGAGCTCGAGCTCAATCCTATTGTAATCAAGCCAAGCTCGATTAGTCGAATGATCGATTTGACTCTGCTCAATTACAACCTTACTTTTCACTCATCTCTTTCAAAAGTGACGGGTTGCACTTTTGACAAAAGTTGAAATTGCTTTTTTTTTTTTTCTTTTATTTCTTTACATTTTGTTTTTGAGCTTTGGGCTTACAAGCCTTATTAAGCCCACGCTTGGGTGGACAACCAACATGGCTTACAATGTCCTAAAAAATAATCAATTGCATGAAAACTTGTTATATGACTATTATAGGGTCTTAATAGCATTGTGGGCACCATTGCTTTTGGTGCAAATTGGTAGCCCAGTTATAATCTCCTACTTAGTTGGAGATAATATGTTAAAGTTATGGCAAATAGTTGGACTAACCAACCAAGTAGCTATAGTAGTATGGATTATTTATGAAACATAGAGTCAAGTTGAAGTTTTCTTCACCATAGTAGTGTTACCTCTATATCTAATTAGAATAATTAAAGTTCGAGGGATGCTTCGAGCTCCCAACTTATTAAATGGTAGTGAAAATGTTTGTGATAACTACATTTTCAAATAGTGATATTCGGAAAGTAGTAATCTTGAAAGAGCTTAGCTCTTGTTCCAAACTAATTTTAGGTGGAACATTTTCTAATCTTGCTTTGCTTGTGAAGGCTTATCAACGCTTTGATTGGTTAAAGCCTTATTTTGAGAATTGGCTAGGCCACCCTTCATCAAATTATCTTCCTTCAATTAATGTTGATCACTATCTTCCTAAGGATGTTTTTAGAATCATAGGGTTTGAGTTTAGCTTTATGTATGACGTGCTTTACACCAAGGCGCCCATTAACTATTCTAAAGAGAAGTTTTTCAGGTCGCCTCATTTGCGTTCTTGTTCTAGCTTTTCTTGTGTATATATCATCGCTTGAAGATATATTTGTAGATTCCATAATTATCTTAATGTTGCTAGCAGGAGCAATTGTGATTGAAAACATGGGCTAAAGGTGAGCGTCTAATCACTTACTTCATAAACCCTACAATCAAAAGTGAGCAATTAGACCCTCACCTTTGGTCCGCACTTTAAAATTCTTAAGATATTTGCATTGGAGAATATATTGCTTGTAATACCCCATATTTGTGAACAATGTCCCTAAGGAATTGGTTTTGGTGTAGGGTGCAAAGTGCAAGAATTCAAAGATTTGGTGGGAACTAAGTGTAAAAGCTGAAACGATGGAGGGCCTTGAAATTTTCCAGAGTTAGTATATAAAGGCTAGAGTTCTCTCATTTGGGGCAAAAAATTGGATGGGAGAAGCAAAGTGGGTGAAGAAGAAGAAGAAGAAAAAGATAAGAGCAAGAAAAAGAAGAAGAAAAATAAGAAAGAGAAAGTGATTAATTTTGAGCCAAGGTAAGTGTAAATCATGCATGTATTCATCCTAAACTCTAACTTTCTTCCATTTTCTTTCTTTATTGATGTGTGTGTATGTATTTGGTGTGGTTGAGTGAAAATTCAAACATTTTTGGAAGAGTTGATTTGTTTGTGGGTTGTAGAAGATTTGAGAGATGGGTTTTGAGTTTGAAGTATGAGATCATGGAGATCTCAATTTTGGGTGAATGGTGTTAATGGGTTGTTGGGATGAGTTATTGTATGCATATAAGTGTTATTGGAGTGAAAGTGGGAAGTAAGATAATTGAGAAGGATGGGTGTGGGGTGTGAGAAACCCATATGTTTGGGCAAAAATTCGAGTAGCGCCACGGCGGAAATCAATTCGCTTTGTGGCATAAAGTTTCTGGAATTCTAGGTTGTCTTTTGGGCGATCCATGCCGCGACGCAGAATTTTAGGGTGTGAATTGTCAGTTTTGAAACCTGTTGATGAGATAAGAGGTTAAGTGTAAAAATTTAAAAGTTGAGGGACTAAAGTGTTAGAGTGAGAAAATATGGGGAGTAAAGAGAGATTTTACCTGAAAAACCTAATAGCGTTCAGTGTTCGATTATGAGACAAATTTTTTAAAAGGAAGTTAAGTTAACCTTTTGGTGTGTGAGTTGTCCAATAAGTTTAATATTGGTGTGTTACCACAATGAGACATTTGCATGAAGAGTTCATTAGACTATTGATAAAGAAAGACAAGCAAGACACATTGGAGGATTATGATCCCTTCTTTGGGTCGAGGCTTTAGCTTTAGAATGGTGCATGGATTAGTAATTTG
Organism: Toxicodendron radicans; assembly: GCA_009867345.2. Classification (NCBI taxonomy): domain Eukaryota; kingdom Viridiplantae; phylum Streptophyta; class Magnoliopsida; order Sapindales; family Anacardiaceae; genus Toxicodendron; species Toxicodendron radicans. The sequence continues at coordinate 16,625 of WYDK02080947.1, read as the reverse complement.
CATTAAATTTTATATTGATTTTAGAATGATTAATTATGTACAATGCATGTGTATAATAAACGTTGATTGGAGTTGTGTTGAGACGTTGCTTGTGTTGTGATTGTCTAAATTGAGTTGGTGATGAGGAATCCAGCCATTTGGTTGGGTTGGTTTGTTGATTGATAAATGTTGGTGGAGTTTACATATTTAGGTTTGCAATTGGTTGGATAGTACATTAGAAGGGTCGGAATGGGTTAAATTAAGTAAGTTAATTTTGGCTGGATATGCATACATACAATATCTAGATCCGGCTTGGTTATTGATAGAGTGAATAGATCTACCATTTCTTGAAATCTCTCTTCTGATTCAAAATCGTGGTGTAACGTGTATCTCCCCTGTTCCGATCATGGAATAGATGAAATAAATCAAAAAAATGGATTTTTGTTTAATAATGAAATCTTATTGGACTTTTCCATATCCAGTTCATCCTTCGGAACCATATCACATCATGGATCTAATGAAATAGGATGAATTGAGACGGTATTTTGTAGATACGTAATTATCTTGAATATATTAACTATTTCTTTATTTTTCGATTGCCTGGAAGGGACAAAAGAAACATCTTCTTCTTTTTTCAACAATTTATGATCTCTAGTAGAGGGGCAGATGTAGCCAAGTGGATCAAGGCAGTGGATTGTGAATCCACCATGCACGGGTTCAATTCCCATCGTTCGCCCATAGCCCATAACTAACTACTAACTAACTAACTAATAGTTATAACTCTAAAATCTTTTAATTTTTCTTTTTCTAAAAATTGTAAAGAAAATTAGAAAGTAAATAACAAAGAAATAAATTCGATTTTCTCTCCTATTTACTACGACGGCGAAGAATCAAATTATCACTATATTTATTCTTTTTTCTACCTCTTCTTCCAAGTGTAGCATAACATCAAGGGGTTGTAGGTCTTTTTCTACCAATTGGAGCCCTTCCTTCACCACCCTTATGGGGGTGGTCTACAGGGTTCATAACTATTACTTTTACACACACACACACTAGGGATGGGCACCCGGCCCGTCGAGCCAGGCTTTACCCAAAATAGTCCGGTACCGGGCCAGGATAGGGCCCAATTTCCAGACCAGCCCTCGGGTATGGGCCAAGTATAGATGTCAGCCTTGGCATGGCCCGACCCGACCCAGCCCAAATTAGGCCCGGCCCATATATATATATAATTTAAACAATTTCTCTATTATTATAATTTATAAGTTATTTGGTTGTAACACATATGTCGTTATTATAATATGTTATTAATTAATTTGAATGACTTAGTATATAAACGATAATAATAGAGAAATTGTTTAAATTATATATATATATATAATTTTGTGGATGATTTTGAATATTTATAAGATTTCATACAAAACGTTTTATATTTAGTTTTTTTTTAATGACATGATACTATGTTATTTTGATGCAATTTATATATTATCATTTTAATTGGAATGGTTTGTAAGAGTGAAAATACTCTTAGTTGATATATTGATAACTGGTTTACAAAACTTAGTATTACTCTTAAATAATAAATTAAAAAAAAAACCAATTATTAGTAAACCAAAATCTTGAAATTCGAGACGAGTCGGGCTGGGTATGGGAGTACACATATCTCTATAAGCTGGGCTTGGGCATTACTTTACATACCCGTTCCGGATATGGGCCGAGTTTAGTAAATCCCCTTGGGATCTTGGGCTAGGCCTGGATATAGGGGTACCCGGTCCTGGCCCAACCCATGCCCATCCCTAACACGCACACATATATGTGTGTGTGTGTGTGTATTATTGTGTATATATATGTGTGTGTGTGTACATATGTATATATATACATACACACACACACACATACACACACACATTTATATATACACAATAATATATACAAACACACACACACACACACACACATATATGTGTGTGTGTGTGTGATTTGAATATATATATAATTTGAACTTCATTTTTTTATTTGGAATCTTAAAATTTGTTAAGAAGACTTTTAATATTTTTGTTAAGAAAGGCCAGGAAATGGAATTCAGAGTTGTAGACCCTAGAACAATTGAATTAGAGTTTAAGAATTAAAAAATTGAATCAGTTTTTTTTTTCAATTTTATTGACTCGGTTTGGGGCCCGGGTCAGTTGGACAGGCAATTCGTCACTATTTAGATGGTCTAATAGCGGTCTAACACGGTACAAATACAAATACTAGTTTTTATATGCCATTGAACCAGAGAGGAGAGCGAAACCTAGTCGGACCAGCCGGTCTTGTCTGGGTTTCAGAACATTGCTTAAAAGTGTTCGGGTGCTTATGTCTTACAAGAGCGGCTCATGAGAAAAGAGGTAAACTTGACATGAAGGCAGAACAAGGTATTTTTATAGGGTACAATACTATTTCAAAGGCCTATAAAATATTTCAACCTCAATCCAACAAAATAATTATTAGTAGAGATGTGATTTTTCTTGAAGATAAGCAGTGGAATTGGGATGTGGATGAGAAAATTTCCAAAATATTGCAGCCAAATGAAGACAACATTGATGAGATACCGGTTAGAGGAACCAGGTTGTTGTCAAATATTTATGAAAGTTGCAATGTAGCAGTTCTTGAGCCATCAGATTTTAATGAAGCCAAGAAAGAGGAAAAATGGTTGAAAGCTATGAAGGAAGAGTTGAAGATGATTGAAAAGAATCACACCTGAGAGCTTGTTGAAACATCTCAAAATAGAAAAATTATTGGGGTCAAATGGGTGTACAGAAACAAGTTAAACTCATATGGTTCTATCAACAGGCATAAAACAAGACTTGTAGTGAAGGGATATGCACAAGTGTTTGGAGTTGATTTTTTTGAGACTTTTGCACCAATGGAAAGACTAGATACTATTAAGATGTTACTCGCCATTGCAACTCAAAAGAAGTGGAATGTGTACCAGTTGGACGTAAAATCAGCCTTCTTGAATGGGTTTCTAGAGAAGGAGATATATGTAGAACAACCTGAAGGATTTGTCAAGGAAGGACATGAAGACAAGGAATAATTGTTGAAGAAAGCACTTTATGGCCTTAAGCAAGCACTAAGGGCCTCGTACAATAGGATTGATGAGCATCTATTATCTATTAAGTCTAGGATTTATAAAAAGTCCTAGTGAATCTACCTTGAATGTGAAGAAGGAAGTAGTTGATTTGATGATCGTAGAAATATATGTTGATGAATTGTTGGTGATAGGTAGCAATGAGACACTTGTTAACAAATTCAAGAAATAGATGATACAAGTTTTTGAAATGACAGATCTTGGTATGATGGCTTACTTTCTAGGCATGGAGGTGAAACAAAGTGAGAATGAGATTTTTATTTGCCAACAAAAATATGCTAAAGAAATCCTTAGTAAATTTCATATGAGTGAGTGTAAGCCTACAACTACGCCTATGAATCCTAAGGAGCAATTCAACAAAGAAGATGGAGTATAAAAGGTTGTTGAAGGTTTGTATAGAAGCTTGATTAGATGTCTAATGTACCTCACGGCAACTAAACCGGACATAATGCATGTAGTAAGTTTACTATCCAGATTTATGCATTGCGCAAGTGAGATTCATCTTCAGGCACAAAAAAAGTATCAAGATATGTTAAAGGTGCAATTAATTAAGGTATCTGATTTTCAAAATGTCATAGCTTCAAACTTCATGGTTTCTCCAATAGGGATTGGGCAGGTTATGTGGATTAGGAGTGTTCTCATGGTGCTCAAAGAAGCAAGAGCTCGTGGCACAAAGTATTGCAAAGGCTGAATATGTAGCAGCCACAAAAGCAGTAAATCAAGCCTTATGGTTTAGAAAGATATTGTCTGACTTATATATGGAGCAAGACGAGCCTACCAAAATATTTGTAGATAATCAGGCAGCCATTGCTATCTTAAATAATCCCGTTTTCCATGGAAGAACCAAACATTTCAATATTAAACTCTACTTCCTAAGAGATGTCCAAAAGGAAGGATTAGTTCAACTCAAGTATTGCAAGATGGAAGACCAAGTGGCTGACATTTTTTTCAAAAGTAAGGTTTAGGAAACCGGACAGGGGGTTGACTCGATCAACAAACCGGTCAGACCGATGACATCAGCAACTTCAATATATTTGAAATCCAACAAATACACCCTTGGAAATTTCCTTTATTTCTTCATCTTTCTCCAATCTTCTCCAGACACCACCCCCTACCCCTTATCTTTTTCTTTTCTTCTACACCATTATCTTTTTCTTTTCTTCTCTTTATTTCTTCATCTTCTTCACCAGCCGCCCCTCACCATCACCCACTCCCCTTCTTTTTTAGTTTTTTCTCACCAAAAAACAACCCAACTAGTAGCCACACCATTATCTATATTTTTTCCTTTATTTCCTCTTCTTCTTCACCACCCCTGTCGCCATCCCCTTTCTTTCTTTTTTTCTCACCAAAAAAACAACCCAGCGTCACCACTGTTTTTTTTTTTTTATCTTCTTCACCACCCCTATCACTCACCATCACCACCCTCGTCGCTCACCATCACCACCCCTTCCCCTTATTTCTTTCTTCACCAACCCTGTCAGTCACCATCACCACCCCCGTCACTCACCATTACCACCCCTTCCCCTTATTTCTTTTTTCTCACCAAAAAAACAACCCAACCACAGATCTATAATAGATCTCCAAAACCCAACCACCCCTTCACTTCTCTTCCCCACATATCTCCAAAACTAAGCCAAAAAACCCAAAAAATCTCTGCATCGATTAGGATCTTTTGAACGTAGAAGAAGGCAACAATCAAGGATCAACCATGGTTTGAAGATAAGAGATTAAAACGGCAGAAGAGAACTCAAATAAGAAAGAGAAATGAAAAATTGAAAAAAAAATGATTTAGGGTTATGTTATGTATAAGTAAAGCGGACTGGTTTGGCATCCGGTCCGGTTTAACTGGCGGTCTCTACAGTACCTCCAGTCAAACCCCGGTCCAATCCGGGTTAAATGCCGGAGACGGTTTTGATACCCTTTTAAACTCGGGGACTGTCCGAAACCCGGTCGGACCTGTTCGACCGGCTGGTCCGGTCCGGGTTCCTAAACCTTGTTCAAAAGCATTGTCCAAAATGCAGTTTGAATTTTTCAGACAAAAATTGGGAGGTTGCAGCAGCATGGATGCAAGGAGGAGTGTTGAAGACAACGTTTCTACAACGACGTCAATTGCAGAAGTTTTGATCAGTGTCACTGCAGTAGCAAGTCCAAGGCAAGTTTCAGTTCGTTAAATGCAGTTTGTTTCAGTTATTCCAGATTATCATTTGTAGTTTCTTCAGATAAATTCAAGTTGTTATTTGCAGTTTTTTTATCTTTTAGTTTGTAACCTCTTCCAAACTAACAAATTGGTTATGGAAGTTAAGGAATCTTATCTGTCTAAAAATGTGTTTAAATAGACAACAGTTGGGGTGTTTTTGTATGTGTGTTGTACCAGTTTATGTCAAAGAAGTGAAAATGAATTTTTCTGCAAAATGCTTCTTATTACGTTACATTTGCTGTCAGACAAATTTAGCTAAGTGTTGTGTGTGCAACAACAATTTTTAGCTTCAATTGAATCCTGGATTTAACATTTTTCAGAACCTTTATTTGAATTCAGAATTTTTCCCTATTAAGGCATATAAAGCAAATAGCAGAGATAAATTTTAATCCCAAGATTGCCACTCATCGGAAGCAATTTAATAACTTTTGGGTTGGTTTTGAATCTTTTGGTTTTGGAGAACTCTTTATGCGCTGTCATGCTTCGGCACAGAGTTCAAGCATTAATTCACCAATGTAAATATGATTTGTTTAGATTTTGGTATATAATAACAAAGAATAATGTTAAATTGGTAACATGATGTTAGTGGTTTGTGAATACAGCAACTGATAAACAGAGCTATTATCTTGCAAAACTTGCAGCCAAATCCTATATACACAGTCTGAGCCACTGATAAACAAAGCAAATATGTAGACACGATCACAGAAAAATCTGGTAAACACAATCCAGGAAATGTAGCCAAGGAAAAACCGACCAACTCTCTACCATACAAAACCAGATCCAGCTAGACAACCTTAATGTTAGTTAATAACAGAATAGCGATCCCACTAATGAAATGCCTGGAGCAGTAACTTCGTAATATGAAAACTACAGAATCTGTTTCAGAATCCTGTCAGCAGCAAGTGCCATAGTTGCGTGACCTAGAACTGCCCGCGAACTCGCTGCAATTGCAAACAGAAACCATCGGAATTACAAAACAGAGAAACGTCGACCAGGAGTAGACTTGTTCAACAATAAGACCAGCAGTATGGAGGAACCTGCTAAATAATCAATGAAATGTAGAAACGCAATCCACCCATCACAGAATTTCTGGCAGGACTGCAACTCCAGCACAAACCAAATATGCAAAAAGAATATCAGCATAATGTGGCAAATGCAATCCAGGAAAAGCAGGGTACAAAAAACAATCCAAGTCATTACTTGACAAAATCATAACCACCTGGAACATCTTTAATTTAGAATATAGCAACATTACAACTGCACACTAAGCCAGATTATTTGGCAAATTGCCTTTAGCTGCTGGATTAAACTGCCTGTACACTCACTGAAATAGCAAAACCAGAAATGCCAGGCATTAAAAAACAGAGAAATACCAACCTGGAGTAAACTTGTGCTGATATGGGAATAGCAGCAGGGGAGAAAGAGGAACCTGTTTACAGTATATTAGCCAAGAAGTTGGCTATTTCATTAACTGCACAACCAGAAAAGCAACAATCATAAAAAACAACTATTGCAGCGTTTTTACACGAAAAGCTGGAACAATCGAGACTGTGAAATAGATTAAAAGAATCAGCATAATAGAAAACAATCAAAACGTTACAATATAATTCTATACCATGAAGTGAAGACGAGTCTGGAAGAATTGTTACCCAGAGCAACGCTGAGTTTCGCGTTTGAAAATGATGATACAAATTATATTTATGATTTTGATAGTTATGTAAACCATCTATCTTAAGTTGAAGTATAAAGGTTATACCAGCATGCACCTGCTAATTAAATTTCTGTAATTTTTTCATTTTTGTTCTGAAGTTGATTCTTACTGTTGAGACATTGTAATTTTTAAAAGAAGAGTAATAACAAACAATAAAAACTGTTATTAAAATCATCCTAAGCTAACCTCAATGGTACTAATCATTGCAGATGTATCATGTCTGAAAAACACTTCTATTTCTCGGAGTTGCCCACTCTGAGTGCACTGATCCAAAATGAACAAAAATAATGCTCCAATATATAGCTCTGTCCAGAATTCTTGAAGTTGGCCATAAAATCTAATCTGCGTTTATTGCAGCAAATGAGTTTATTTCTTGAAGTTGGCCATAAAATGGAATATGAGTATTCAGCGGCTGCAAAGCCACATCAGTTATACAAGCAATAATTTTAATACTAAGCAAATGACAGCGCTCACTTAAGAAGAAAGAAATTATATATAGTACAGCCCAAATGACAAACGAATTATTATTTTTGTGAAAATATTTGAACCAGAAAACCCTTATTGTGGTCATCTTGTGTTTAACTTTTACTCCAATTAATAGACAATAGAATACTTTAGAAAAATGAATATACCTTTTTATAGACGGATTTGAAAAGGCCCACCATATGTTCTTTCTTCAAAATACCAGTGGTGTAAGTCTCCATAACTAAACTGTCCATCTATTTGGATGTAAGGTATGTGTGCTATCATGGACCAATATTGTCCTTTATCCTTGTCGCACCTTTGTTTTAGTATCGGACATTTACCAATCTCTAGTTGCAACAGTGAGGAAGGTAGGCCCTCACATGGAAATGACTTGAGAGCTGGACAATAATACAGATGCAGCTTTTCCAAGGAAGTTAAGTTTCGAATATCAGAGGATATGCATTCTAGATTTGGAAATTTGCGAATCTCCAAACGTGTTAGAGAGGTAGGAAGCATCATTCCTACATCTTCTCGTGGAAATGATGTCACCTCTGGGCATCCTCCATCAATTTTGAGATCTGTAAGAGAAGGGAGTCTGTGCAATCCCCAATCAAACAATGCCTTACAGAATTTTGCATTTTCAATGTGAAGTGATGCGAGGCTGGGAGGAAAGCCATTTACAGGGAAAGAGATCATGCTTGGACAAGCTCGTATCGATAAATCATTAAGAAAAGTGAGATCGTGCATAAAATTTGGGAGGGCTTCTAGTTTCTCACAGCTGTATATGTGGAGCTTTCTAAGGTTCATGGAAGGCAAACCTCCTTCTGGAAAGGAAACAAGATTTGGACAACCTGCTATAGTGAACTCTTGAAGATGGCAGAGCTTGTGAAGATCATAAGGCAGCATCTTAACATTATCACAAACTTCAATCACAATACTTTCAAGAGATGTGTGATTCTGCAATCTTTCTGCTATCAACTCAAGCTTTGAACAGCCAATGATTCTTAGATATTTAAGAGCTTCGGGTGCATTGGCACCTGATGACAAGGAAACAAGACGCTCACAAAATCCGAGACAGATGTATTCAAGTGAGTCAGGTAGCTCACTTCTTGACCACAACGATGTGAGAGAATCACAACCAATAATATTCAAGGACTCAAGAAGACATGGATTTCTACTGTTTGTACAGTACCTCTCATTTTGCATTATTGAAAATCCTTCCTCGTCTACCAAAGTCCGTAAATTATAACAATATTTGATCACTAGCCGCTTTAAATTTGGAGGTAGTTGGACTCTGGCAATGTATGTCAAAGAATAACACCCTACAATACACAAACTTTCGAGATGTGTATAGCTGTTGTGCATCCATACCTCAGGTAGGGATTTCAGTGCATTACAATCTTCAATTTCAACGATTCTCAGCTTGGGTGGCAAGCTAGTCTCAGGGAAGGAATCAAGTTTTGGACAGCCCTTGATATACATTTCTGTAAGAAAATTAAGACTGCACATTGCTCGCTGTAGCTTTTCAATATGTTTACATTTCGTCAATCCCAGATACTGAAGTTTGCAAGGTAACCGCTGCTGCTGTTGCTCTTCTTCATCTGTCACCAAGGAAAGAAGTTGGGGACAACCCTCAGTCACCAATCGACAAAGGGAGCTATTATCTTGCAGTAATTCACTTGTACTCGGCCACATAGATGTTAACTCTTCACAACCAACAATCTTCTGTTCTTCTTCTGATAACCCGCGCATAAACCTCTGAGTTGGAGCAACAAGGTTTAGTAAGTTAATTGAACTTCTACACTCCACCTGCTCACATCCTTCAATTTCTAATCTACAGAGTGATGGAAGACTTCGGACTGATATTAGCAACTGCTCACAACTTCGAATGACAAGCCTTTCCAATAAAGGAAGACTTTCAGGCAATCTACCCACCAGCTTAGAACATCTTACAATAGAAAGTTCTCGCAAGCGAGGAAACTCTTCAGCTTCTTCGTCAGATTTAGAAGGAATCCATTCCACCCATTCTAGCATATCCTCAAAACAAAGAGTTTCCAATGACGGAAAAGGCTTCGAGCAAGTATAGAACTCCCGATCAACACTCTTTACTCCACTCATTCCTTTAACAACAAGGTACTTCAATGAGGGTAGTTGCCCAACAGATGGCAAATTGGTACACTTTCTACAATTTTCTAATCTGAGACTTATTAAATTCGAGAAGGAAGAATCTCCTAACCAAATCGGAAACATTTTACCTCCATAGCCACTGATAATGAGCTCTTTCAAATCTTGAGGAGGCCGTAACAAGTCAAGCACTTTTGTTTCATTTCCTTCCTCTCTTGAATAGCTAGAAAACAAACTCCATTGAAGAACTATTACATAAAGGCACCTCTTGCTTTTTAAATCAGCTTTCCTGGCATCCTGAACATTCACAGTCTCCAACCCGGAAATACAAAGCCTCTCCCTGATATGTTTCAAGGACTGCAACTCACCTAACGTGGAGCCACTACCTATGCCCACAACAAAGTTTGGCAGTGTAATGAGACTAGTTAAATTACCAATCCGAAGAGGCATTTCTTCCAATGACTGTGCATTGAAATTATTAAGATGATGAAGATTTACTAGGTTCCCCATGTCTGCACACAATTTCTCTAGACGATAACAATTCTCTAATAAAAGTGTCTCTAAATTGTAAAGAGTGCCAATTGATTCAGGCAAAGTTTTAATACAAGTGTGGGAAAGGTCAAGGTATCTCAAATGTTTCAATTCACCAATTGTATTTGGCACCTCAGAGATTTGATATCCACGCAAAGATAAAGTCCTCAAGTATTGTAGTTTCGGCAACATACGAAGGACGTCAAAAGTCAAATAACTGTTCCACATGTTAGCCAAACCTACTGGTAAAAAGGTTCGTAGGAATTTGGCATCATAGAAGGCCTCAAACCTTTTAACACCATCATATCGTTCACGAACATAAGAGAAATAGCGAAGATTTTCGGAAACTCCCCGTTGTATATCAGTGTCCAACTTATTATCCATTCTAAAGTATATTTCTCCTGCAGCCCATTGAGCAAGATCATTGATGAGATCATGCATTACAAATCGTGACATATTCTCACTTGATTGTTGGAAAAATGACCTCGACTTTAGTTCATGAAAAAACTCTCGACCAAAATCTTCCATTTGCTTTTTTTTATTTTTATGTTGCAACAAACCCTCAGCCATCCATAACAAAATTATCTCCTCCTCTGAAAATTCATAGTCTTTTGGAAATAGTGAACAATATGCAAAGCACCGTTTTAAATGAGAAGGAAGATAATAGTAACTCACCCTGAAAGCTGGCATAATGTTACTTTTCTCTTCTGGTAAATCCCACACTTTGCTATTTAACACTTCTTCCCAATTGTTGCAGTTAAGTTTACCACGCAAGAGGCCACCGAGGGTTTCAGCTGCCAAAGGCAAGCCATTGCACCTTTTCACTATCTTTTCGCCAATTTCCTTCAAGTGTGGATGCATACTAAAATCTGTTCTTTCCAAAGAATACTGTGTAAATACACGCAAACAATCTTCATTTGACAACTCTTTTAATGGATAGGCTGGAAGAGTACCCATCAGTGTTGAAACACTTTGATTACGAGTTGTGATGATAATCTTACTTCCAGGTGAGCCAACTTCAAATGGTCGGCGTAAGGTGGTCCAGTCATTAGGACTCTCGCTCCAAATATCATCCAAGACAAACAAAAATTTCTTCTTAAACAATAACTTTCTTAGTTCCTCTTGAAGCAAGTTAAAATCTTTCTCATCACCAATATTTAAAGTAGCATTAATGGAACGCATAATTGTTTTGGTGATCCTGATGATATCAAATTCTTCTGAAACACAAACCCAAGCTTTAAGATCAAATTGTCCTTCCAATCTAACATCATTATAGACAAGTTGAGCAAGAGTTGTCTTTCCCACCCCACCCATCCCTATTATAGGAATAACAGAGATTGCTTCATCCATATTTAAATCATCCCTCAACAGTAATTCAACTATTGCCTTCTGATCATTTTCCCTGCCATAAACTTTGGCTTCATTGACCAAAGAGGTAGTGGGTAGTCTTTTTCTGACAGAGTTGGACCTCCCCACTAAATCTTCTTTCAAACCCAGTTGCTCTTTCTGTGTTGCAATATCTTGCAATCTGGTTGTGATCTTCTGCATTTGGGACATCATCTTGGAATTGAACTGAATTGTTCGTGGATTTAAGCAAGAAGGAATTAGTTTCCGTACCTTAGTTATTCTGCTTTGATCAGATTCATGCATCAACTTCCTCCGTAAAGCTTCAGTTGCAAACTCATCCAGGATGTATTCCACATCGTAAGCCAAGTCTCGAAGTTCAGAAAGCCAAATCTTCACTGACAGCTTCCTCCCTTGATTCTCCTCTGCATCATCAAGCAACGCCTGTATCTTCACTAGTATTTTCTTCCACTTGTTGAGTTCTTTGTTGATTTTTTCTTGGCTTGCAAAACGTAGCAGATCAGGCGAAGTCAACTTCCTGAATAGTGAGTCAATGAAGGCGGTTAGAAAGGCCTCTCCAACAATAGACATGGTTTCTTTGAACAAAAACACGAATGAATTATGGAAACTGAAGTAGAGAATATCAGTAGATGCTTATAATTGAGAGGAAGAAATTCAGTCTCAAGGATTCACTGTATCTTTCTCTACTCTTTGTTTTTATTGTTTTTATTTTTCTTCTTTGTGGAAATATCTATTTCAATGGTACTTTTTTCCAATAGTTGGTGGGGTAGCATTTCCGCGTTTATTTTAGAGGCTCCCATTTGCTTCCAGGTTCAAGCAAGAAGTAAACTGAGAGGGTCGACTCTTGTTCTGTGGTGCTTTCACAGCAGAATAATTCAAATTAGTATCCTTCTTAAAAGGTTGAAATATTAAAATAACATTATCAACTGTTAGTTTTAACGCTTAAATCTGAACGAAATGGGTATTAGTAATTTAGTATCTAATGTTCCACAACAGCGGCCATGGGTAGAGTAAATGAGTCCGAATCGGGCGTTGGTCCGGACTCCAAGGCCTAGTCTCAAATTTTTTTAGACCGGACTTGGGCCCATTCACATATGTGAGGGCCCGGATTGGGCCCAGATTTAGTAAATTTTATTATACCCCATTTTTATATATTTAGAAGGTTTTTGGTAATTTACTAGTAGCGATTTGAAAATTTTAATTAATTAATAATAAATCTAATCATATTATATAAAATTATAAATGAATAATTATAAAATATAAATTTATAATGGTTTAAATTTTAACTTTAAATAATGCGATAATTTAATGTGTGTTTTGTAATGTGAAAATTTAACTTAAACTTAAAAATTAAATAAATATAATTTGATGGTTATAAATTTATAATGGATTTAATTTAAAGAGATGATTTAATTTTAGCATAATGTTTGCAATGTGAAAATTCAATTTAAACTTAAACAATTAAATAAATTTGTTTTTTATTTAATTATTATTTTACTTCATCGGAATTAACATCGTCTACATTTATATTTTTGAAGAGGTCGAGCAATTCTAGATATTTAGGATGATACTGTAGTCTTATGTCTCCATGCGTCCAGTCACATAAACATGTAATGACTTCAACTATGTCATTGGTTAAAGAGGATCTTATGTCTTCAATAATGCGGCATCTGATTAAAAATGTTGACTTCGATGTAATTGTGAAAACTGAGATACATAAAATGTCACATACCATTTGAGCTACTATGGGAAATCATTTTAGCTAAGTATTATTATTTTTAGCTAGAGTTATATGCATTCATAATTTAATTCATACATTAATTATTTACTAAAAAAATGTACTATAATTGAAGAGATTCAAACACCATTTATAAAAATTTATTTTTTTTAAGAAAAAAAGTATATAAATGATTAGTACTATTGTATAATGATAAGAAAAAACAGTTAAAAAATACCGAAGGTCACATCTTTCTCCGAGATGGAATGGAGGTGACTTCACCATGATCAATGATCCTAAAATATTAGTAATATCGTACATCAACGTTCTATTGTGTACATAAGGTGTGTATTTAATAAAGATTGTTGTACACCAACACTTATTGTGTGTGTATTTTGTAAGAATGTTGTTCATCAACATTTTATTGTGTTCGAATGGTTGAATAAAGTCATATTCAGATTTCAATTTCAAGTCCTTTTGTACAATTTCAAGAGACCAACTAGCTAAATTAGTTTGTACGCATAATAATTATCATCCATTTCATTTTGTCATTATTTTTATCAAACCAGCCGGAAACAATTTTCACAACTTACAATAATCTACCTCAAAGAACCTTTTACATATACAATTACGTGTAATGTAGGCAAATTGTTAGAGCACCGGCCAGGTCGACGATATGTATTGTTGTGTCAATATTAATTATAAGGTTTATAGTAATGGCATTTTGATATAATCATATATCTGGGTTTTTCTAATTTTCAATAAAAACAAATTGGGTTGATTAAAATTATACGAATTTCCAATTAACCCGAGAATCGAACTGAATTATTAGTTTCTTTTGCATTAAAATCAATCGGTTGAATGCAGCTTGCATATGCAAACCAACTTGATCGATTCAGGTCATGTTTGTCAAACAGTTTCAGAGATGTAGATATTGTACTCACCCCCAATTATATGTAAATATTTTAATTAATTATAAACAAATCTTAATTATTAATATGTGTAACTATTTTATATACAGTAAGATTATTATACAGAATCAAGTGTGCCTAGCCCCCATCGCTAGCTTTAACTCTGTGTTCAGCTCTCAACTCGCTCTCTCCTGACTCAGCCGCCGAGTCGCCACGTGCCGATTCTGCCATCCAAGCTCTAGCATTGACCACCGACGGAGACTGTCGCAATTTTTGGTATCAAAGCTTCAAGCTCAAGGCTTGTCCAATATTCATCCAAGAGTTTGATTATGCATGCAAGTAAGAGTTGAGCAACATTCAGGAGCTAAGTATATATCCACCGTCAACTCTTAATTAAGGAACATTTTAAAACACTTTAAAATATTTACATTTCAAATAGATACATCTAACGATATTGAATTGGACCCGCAATACGTGTTTCATATGGTAAGTGGATCGGAAGGTGTTCCATAGAGTTAAAGAATCCCGGAGGGAATATACGCTCCAATTTGCATAAAATCAGATGAATATCTTTCTTCAGCCTTAACATATCTTCCTCTTTAACCACAGTGCAACTAAGGTCTTTAAAGAACAGACTTAGTTCAGTCAATGATTTCCACACAACTACAGGCAATAATTCACGAAAAGCAATCGGTATCAACCTTTGCATGAAAACATGACAATCATGACTTTTCATCCCAAACAACCTTAGCTTGTTCATGTCAACACATCGTACTAGATTTAATGCGTACCCATCAGGGAACCTAAGATTTGTCACCCATTCACATAAAATTTTCTTTTCTTCTCCCCCTAAACTATAACAGGCCTTTGGATACCTTCATATTCGTTCATCTCTCTCTAACTCTGGACGCATACAATATAATTTCACATCATCCCTCGCCTTTGCATTATTTTTAGTTCTGCCTCCAACATTCATGACAATATCAATCACATTTTCAAAAACATTTTTCTCTATGTGCATCACATCCAAATTATGTCGAACAAGTAAAGATTTCCAATATGGTGTGTTTGTAATAATGTGTTTGTGTTTGTGTGTGTATACCTTCTTGTTCGTTCATCTCTCGCTTGTAACATAATGATGTGTTTGTGTTTGTGTGTGTATAAATCACACACACACACACACCCACACACACAAACATAAACACAAACACAAACACATTCAGAACAAATTGGTGCTCTGTCTTGCACATACCATAAAAATCAACCAATATAAATAGCTAGCCACAGTTAATTTTCTCATTTCCTAACACTTCAACTATCACAAACAAACCAACTCTTCAAGCGGTTGGATTTCTATCTCAATATAATATAAAAATATTTCAACACTTCAATAATCACAAACAAAACAACCCTCCAAGCGGTTGGATTTCCATCACAACACAATCCAATATTGTAAATATGGAAAAACATAATATATTCAAAATTAAAATAAATTACCAAATTCCAACATACCTATAAACAAATAATCAGCTAAATAGGTGAACTCCAAAAAAGAACTGAAAACTCTACATTAAAAACAAGATAGATATTAATTAAAGTTAACAAAAACGTGTGTGTCATGCATATATATATATATATTAATTAAAGCTAACTAAAATGTGTATGTGTGTGTATGTGTATGTGTGTGTGTGTGTGTGTGTGTATTTATGTGTATGTGTATGTATGAGTGTATGTGTGTGTGTGTGTATCTATGTGTGTGTATGTGTATGTGTGTGTGTGTATTTATGTGTATGTATGTGTGTGTGTATGTATATACTTATAGGTATATGCATATATATGTATATGTATATATAAACATATACATGTGTGTGTATGTATGTGTACGTGTATGTGTATGTGTGTGTGTGTGTGTGGATTTATGTGTATGTGTATGTGTGTGTATGTGTGTGTGTGTGTGTGTATGTGTGTGTGTGTGTGTATGTGTATGTGTGTGTGTGTGTATGTGTATGTGTATACGTATATATATGTGTGTGTGTGTGTGTGTGTGTGTGTGTGTGTGTGTGTGTATGTGTGTGTGTATGTGTATGTGTATGTGTGTACGTATATGTGTGTGTGTGTGTGTGTGTGTATGTATATACTTATAGGTATATGCATATATATGTATATGTATATATATACATATACATACAAGTGTATGCATACACCTTTAAGTGTATATATATATATATATCATTGCCGTCAAGCAAGGGGATTTTGTTATATACCATTTCTTTTTTTTCTTCTTCTTATGTCACTCATTTAAAGTGACGTGTATGTAGGTATTTTATTTTTCTTAGTCGTCATTGCCTCATGTAGCAATACTCACAGGCTCTCCATCGCAACAACCTTCTTTTTCTTTCTTTTCTTTATTTCTTAAGTTACCAAAATAATTAATCATATTTCTTTGATAACTTTTAATGCTTTACTCATGCATGATTTAATGACCATGCAAATGCAAA
>WYDK02079931.1:10799-20936 GCA_009867345.2 Toxicodendron radicans | reverse complement strand
GAGCTCGAATTTGACAGACCAATTTGAATCCTACAAACATGCTAACTCCAAATTGAATTTTTCAATCCTGCAAACATGCTAACTCCTGCAAACTGCGATCACGATTTGTTGAATCATAACATTTATTAAATAAAAAAACAAATTATGGTCGAGCCAAGCTTTGACTGTCCGAACTTAGCTCGACTATTTTGTCGAGCCACTCACGCTTGGGCTCGACTTGACAAAGTTTGAGCCAAGCCCCTAGTCAAATCCATTATGTAATAAATTATGGTTTTGTCTTCAACATAAATTAATAATTACATCTCTAAGATTTAGACTTAAAATTAATCTAGTTAATTAAAATTTCTTTTAGTCTAATTTAAAATTTATTACATTATTATGTTTTGAATATAAAAATTGACATGAATAATATCTTTCCCAACATAATGCGATCATTCCTCAAAAAAATTGACATGGATAATATCTTTCCCAACAATATGCGATCATTCCTCAAATGTGGTCAAGTTTACTAGTTTTCTTTGGTCCCAATGGTAGGGTTGCTTGTGATGAATTCTAAAACATGGTTAATTTCTTTGATATTAATATAAAGTTCAAGGTCATCCATGAAATTATCAAAACATAAGGAAAATTGGCTAAAATAGCCCCAAACATAGAGTAATTTGAAATTTATGGAATTTCATAATCAATAATACTATGCTTACTATTGAATCATACAACTAAGTATACAACTAGACAAAAAACATAGAACAGAATAGTCATTTTACATAAATTTTGTGTATTTTTTGTCTTATTATATGATTGGATTGTATGACTCAGTAGTAAGCATAATATTGCTTTTTCATAATTTGGAGTATTAACATAACTATCTTATGAAGTGTCAAAAAGGATTTTTGATCCTAAATAACTTTAATTTATTTTGGTAGACACCAAACTTTGTAGTCGAAGAGTCTTGCTAAAGACCTGCAAGGTTACTATGTTGATATCATGTTTGCTTAATGTGTTACTAATTTTCAAATGTCACTATGGTATTTCATCGAACAAGAGTTTGTTTGATCTTTGTTGAATATATCTAGTGTATTTTTAAGTATAAAGGTAAATAAAGGGTGACACATTTGGTTTTGGTGTTTGGTGTTGGTCATATGATATGTAATGGTTTGGTAATTGATGTCGAAAAGGAGATCATAGTAGTTAAAGAATAAAGAGATGGGAAGATGATAAGAGAAATTTTCACTTGATTTCTAGGGAATATAAAAATCTAATGTAATTATGAAAATGATCGACTTCTTCAAAGGCGTTAAGTTAAGAGGTAGTTTCAATTAAATTTGATACTAACGAAAGATCAGAAATAGTTTTTAAAAGAGTTATTATCTTTCACTTTAAAGGCATGAGAAATCATAAGAGGTAAGTAATGATTGATGCATGAGGAAATATAATGCTGATTTGTACTACCTAGGGGTGTTTATGAAAATTTTAAAACCTCAGGGAGCCTTTTGAAAATTTCTCAGGTATTAATTTTAAAAAGATCCCTATAATTAGATTTTATTCCACTAATCCCCGAACAAAATCCAAAGTTTTGACTGTTTAACCAGAAGAATTTTAAAATAACTGAAAGACCAATAAGCATGAAGAGAATAAAAAACGAACACACACATAATCTCACTGCTCACTTGCTGACTCCCTCCTCTCCTTCTCTCTCTCTCTCTCTTTAGAAGCCCACCAGCCGCCACCTTCACCTCATCACTCTTCTTCTTCTTCTTCTTCTTCTTCTTCCTCCCCCATCATCACTTTCACTAAGCTTTAGGGTTTTATCTGCAATGGCAACTCTCTTCACAACCGTCCAACCCACTTTCGTTCCCTCAAAATCAACTTTGTTTTCTTCTTCAAATCCTTCTCCTCTTCTCTTTCATTTCACCCCCAAACCCTTCTTCAAAACCTCGATTTCCTGCTCCCTCAACCACTCCACGCGCCCTTCTTACATCCCCCACCGCATCTCCAACCCCAACTACGTCCGCATCTTCGACACCACCCTCCGCGACGGCGAGCAGTCCCCAGGCGCCAGCCTCACGTCCAAAGAGAAGCTCGACATCGCGCGCCAGCTGGCGAAATTGGGCGTGGACATCATCGAGGCGGGGTTTCCGGCGGCCTCCAATGACGACTTCGAAGCGGTGAGGATGATCGCCAAGGAGGTCGGGAACGCCGTCGCGGAGGACGGCTATGTTCCTGTGATTTGCGGGCTGTCTCGGTGTAATGAGAGGGACATAAGGACCGCGTGGGAGGCCGTGAAGTACGCGAAACGACCAAGGATTCATACGTTTATTGCGACGAGTGGAATTCATATGGAGTATAAATTGAGGAAGAGTAAAGCGGAGGTTATTGAAATTGCCAGAAGTATGGTTAAGTTTGCGAGGAGTTTAGGTTGTGAAGATGTTGAGTTTAGTCCTGAAGATGCTGGAAGGTTTGATTTTTTTTAATGGTTTGTTGTTTTTAAAAATTATTTTCTGAAGTTAAAAAATTTATATAAAATTCGAAAAAAAAAATTCTTATCACTAATTTAGTAATGGAATCAAACCCGTTTTCAAAAGGCAGTTTTTTTTGAAGAGGATGATGGCGTGTAAGATTGTTAATGTTTGGTTTGGTTTTAAGAGGAGGGAGAAGCCGCGTTTTCTTTGTTTTTCTCTCTCTTCTTATTCTAAATTATACTTTACAAGGAATTTTTTTCTTTTTTTATTCATATTGTTTGAGTATTGGGATCGGTTAACACTTCACTGAATATAAAATTTTGAAATTTGGATTTGATATTTTGAGTCAATTTCAGCTTGTGATTCATCTTCATTTAAACTCTCTTGTCTTGAAACAACTGTAGATTAGTTCTTTATCATCTGAATTACTGATTGTGAATTGTATGTTAGTGAATGATTGTGTTTTATTGGTGAATGTTACTGATATGATTTTCAAAATTATGCTATAGTTGGGTCATTAAATCTGATAGTTTGGTGCGAATCTCTTGAATTATGTAATTGGGCTGATTTTTATTTTGGCTATAAGTATTGTGATTTTGCAGAAATATACTTGATGTCATATGGTTTCTCTTTTTATTAATTTTTTCCTAAAGTGAGAAGTAGTGATATTTTTGTAATGAGTACTTCATTGAGAATTTAGTGATTTGTTCTCTGGTATTTGTAATGGCTAGCACCTTTAGTTGTTTGAATATACTGATTTCGTTCTGTGCTTATTTTGATGTTCAAGAATATATTCTAAAGTAGAATGAAAGATTATGGTTCGGAAATTTAGAAAGGGCGAAGTAATATACAAGCCAAAACCTTTAGTTGTTTGAATATACTGACTTCTTTCTGTGCTTATTGTGATGTCAAAGAATATATTCTAAAGTAGAAAGGAAGTTGTGTGGTTTGGATTGTTAGATAAGGAGTAATTTTCAAGCAAGGACATTATGATTTCAGTCAAAGTGGCCAGCTGAATAGAGAAATGAGACTTGTTTAGTAGTTTCCTGAAATAGAATAATATCATAACATCATTAATCACTCAACGGAAGCTTGTTTTTTCTGTGGTTTTTTCTCTTCTTTTCTGATAAGAAACTAAAAAAATGCTCTTTCTATTATTAAAAAGGTTCCTGTAGAAATTGATGATATATGTTGGTTATTTTCGTTTCTTTGAGAGTGATGGTCCTTTTTCTTTCTTCACTTCTACCAGATCTGAGAGGGAGTTTTTGTATGAGATCTTGGGCGAAGTTATTAAGGCCGGGGCAACAACACTTAACATACCAGATACTGTTGGTATAACTGTGCCTACTGAATTTGGACAATTGATAGCTGACATAAAAGCCAATACCCCTGGAATCGAAAACGTTATTATTTCAACACATTGCCAGAATGATCTTGGACTTTCTACTGCCAACACTATAGCCGTATGTCGTTGTGATTTTAATTGTACTTAATGTATGGGGAACCATGATAAAATTGCACTCACATCTCAGTTCTTCATGTAAATGCAGGGGGCATCTGCAGGTGCTAGACAACTGGAAGTAACAATTAATGGCATTGGTGAGAGGGCTGGAAATGCTTCATTAGAGGAGGTCAGTATATTACTTTATACAAAAATTTGAAAATTTCTCATATTGTTTTTCAATTACTAATAATTGGTCTCATTTTGTGGAAGAAGAATATATAGATAATTCTATGCAATGTTGTAAAAGGAAATACATTCGCATTTATATTAGACGTTATAAAAATAAAAGAAAAATTTTACTTAACTCTCATTGTGGTGTGCCACAATCTATGAATTCATCATCCAAAAGTAAACAGTCAAACCTTCTTATACCGTTTGATCTTTTACCTGATAGATTTGTTTCAGAACTTTAGATGTCAAGGTGGGAGAGATACAGACCTTTAGAGAAATAATGTTTTTCATTTTCTTGATAACTGAGTAAATTTGATCGAATTTTGTTCTAATCAAAGATGCTTATTTTACTAGCATTTAATGCATTTATTCTTACTTGTTTATATTTTTCTATCTTCCTTAATTGCTGTTTTCATTTGTTTTTTATGTTTTTTTCTTCAACTTATTTACTTATTTTAATGTCTATCCTGTAGGTGGTAATGGCTCTTAAATGTCGTGGTGAGCATGTATTGGGAGGTCTCTATACTGGAATCAATACTAGACACATTGTTATGGCAAGCAAAATGGTATTTTTTAAAAAACATTTTAACCTATTTTTTTGTTAATAGAATGTGTTTTGATTGGTATGTCTTACTTATTTGCTTGATAATTTAGGTAGAAGAGTATACTGGGTTGCATGTGCAGCCACACAAAGCTATTGTTGGAGCTAATGCTTTTGCTCATGAAAGTGGTATTCATCAGGTTTGTTTATTTAACTTTTGATATGAAAGAATTTGTTGTACTTGCTGGCTTATTCTATTCATGGCCCACCCTTCTTTGTCTTCTGTATGATGGCTCAGTTGTGTCTGTGTGTTATTAATTCACTTGGTCTTTATTTATATGTGGGCATGCATCCTATTTTCAGATATTATTTGTTATTTGGTATGATTAAATATTTTTTCCATTTTCTTTCTTTTCAGCTTCTTTTCACTAGAAGTCAAATCTTGAGATAATAGAATGGGTAAAATGGTATGACATTTTATGGAATTTCACCTGTATCTTATGTGGTGGTATTTGAAAGGCTAGAAAATTGGAACTTGCTGTGCATACTTTGTCATATTAATATGTTTGGGTGATAATACCAGGTCAATTATAAGTTGTTACAAACACAACATAGCACTATACTTAATTTATTTAGTGCCTTTTTTGTCCTTCCATTTCATCTGTTTGTTCATTTAGTTAGTTTACCAATCAAGTGTGCTTTGTGAAACTGCTGCATTGTATTGGATTGATTTACTGCTCCTTTTTTTTTTTTTTTTTTGGTTTGGTTAACTAAGGTATCTTAAAAATTCTTCCTCTTTTGTAGGATGGAATGCTAAAACACAAAGGTACATATGAAATTATCTCCCCTGAAGATATCGGGCTTGAACGATCCAACGAAGCTGGTATTGTCCTTGGAAAGCTTAGGTATGATGTTGAACTCATCAAAAGTTTTATGTCTCTTTTGGCCTTGTAGATATCTGTTGTAATTTGTTTTCCTATTCTTGAAATGTATATCTTAGTTTCTCCATGGTTGAAAAGAAGAATGTGTT
This sequence comes from Toxicodendron radicans, assembly GCA_009867345.2. Classification (NCBI taxonomy): domain Eukaryota; kingdom Viridiplantae; phylum Streptophyta; class Magnoliopsida; order Sapindales; family Anacardiaceae; genus Toxicodendron; species Toxicodendron radicans. Next base: position 15,231 of record WYDK02079931.1, on the reverse strand, counting down.
TCAATTTTTCAGTATTTTATTGATCAAAAGAACTTGCAAATATAAACATGACTAGTATTTCCATCATTAATTGTTATTGGCCAGATGTAGGTTTGACCAACTTTTGAAAATGGTAGTTTGCACATGGCTGTAGTGCAACTGTATAGGAAGTGGCTATAGGCATTTTACTTTGACGAACCATATAGAATCTTAGATAGCTTAAAATATACCTCACTCTTGCCTGAACACTTTACTTCCGAGTTTTAATGTGTTAAACTAGATTTAAAATGCTAAATTTGGTGAGGCATAGTTGCACCCATAAGGAAAATTCTACAAAATTATATAGCGTCGTGTATTCCTTTTATTCCTCAATAGAAGGCAAACAATTGTTCTAAAATGATTTTCCTGTTTTAGCATTTAAATTCCACTTCTTTGTTAGTTGGTTTGGGCTCTCATAAATGAGCAATCAAGGGTTTTAAGATATCAACCACCTTTTTGTATGAGAAGATAAGACTGCGTCTCTTGATTCTGTGCCTGTTGTACTTGGTTTTGTATTCCATTAAATTGGGTGTTATTATAGATATTTTCTTGTTCTGAGCTTGTTTATGCGTTAGCTTCTTTTATATCTCATGGAATTATTTTCTTATTTGAAAAATTTGTGCTACAGCGGACGCCATGCTTTAAGGGACCGGCTGAAAGAGGTAAACAATGATTTAGATTTTTTTAGGGTTGTTTAAATCATCTTTCACTTTCTGATTATGGATTAATTCTTTTTTCTTCCTGATTTGTCAGCTTGGTTATGAGCTTGATGATCAGCAGCTTGGGAATATATTCTGGCGTTTCAAAGCTGTAGCTGAACAAAAAAAGGTGACATAGGAACTTATGATAATATCTGAGTGGCTTTCGTTTATAATTTAGTCTGTCATATGCAAATGTGCTTGATGGTGGTTTTAAGAATTTAAGTATTAGTTTGTAGAATTGGTTAAGATTAAGACAGTAGCTTTTATAAAACAAAACTAGAAAAGAATGTTATTTGAGGCTTTATAATAATTAGAATGGAGCAGCAAATGTTTAAGATTCGTGCTTGTCAAGTTTCCCTGTCTTATATTTACTGAGGCAAATGCTTCAGTGAACCGCTTTCCCTAGGTGAATAGTGTGCTCGTCAATTTCAATATGGGTGTTCAAAGGGTACATCAGTAGAATTATAGAGTCATCAGTAGACATCTCAGTATAGTGAAGACTTGTAATCTTTTCCTGGTGATAAAGAAAGTGGATCATTTTTGCAAAGCTGTGCATGTAAATGCAAACTTGTTTCAATTTTTTTTTTTTTTCCTTGAAGTAAATATTTCCTTACTTTTTTTTCTTGTTACTGGTGTTTCAGAGAGTTACTGATGCAGACTTAATAGCATTAGTATCAGATGAAGTTTTTCAGCCAGAAGTTGTCTGGAAGCTTCTTGATCTGCAGGTAAATTTCTTTCTTGTTTCTTCATTCTATTTTATTGCAATTTTGTTGTAGAAGTATTTTTAATTGGATGGTCCTATTATTAAGGAGTCAATTATTAGAGAAAACATCTAGACATGTGGAATGATTGTTGAGCATATAAGGAAGCAGCAAATCAAGGAGATGACAGAATTTGAAATGATAATGATAATAAGGGTTATTATCACCAACTTCCCCCTAGGTTCGAGTTGATATCACCAAGACCCTATGAGTACAGGAATACTAACCTCCCTTGAGGTTTAATGAAACATGTATTAAGTATGAACCTCCCCTAAGCTCAGTTAACAAACAGCAGTGTTTGAAAAATAAAGGGTACATGCTTAATTCCTCTCCAAAAATTTGGAAAAAGAATATTGACTTTGGAGTCTCAAATTCTCTCAAGAATATACTGACTATCGTCTTTGATCTCGAAAGAAAATGAGACTCATGTTTGTGCTTAATCTCAAATGGGTTTCTAATGTTGGCTCTTTAAAGGGCTGTTGAGTGGGCATTTAAGGTTAAGGCACACCATGGGATTCTATGCTTTGGCTGCCCTTCTTGCCATCAAAATGTTGGCTCTTTAAAGGGCTGTTGAGTGGGCATTTAAGGTTAAGGCACATCATGGGATTCTATGCTTTGGCTGCCCTTCTTGCCATCAACCACTTTGAAAGATTCATTTCAAGCTTAAAGTTCCAAAGACACACCATGAATGGGTCAACTTGCTTCTGTGACTTGTTTGTCACTAGCTGCCAAAGTGGAAGGAACCCAAGTGCCCCCTTCTTTTGGATGCAAGTTCATATATTATTGATTTGCAATCTATGTGTTTGTTAAAATACCACCTCTCAACTCTTTTTGTGTGTTCTTCAACTTGTTATTCATTTATTAATACGGGGTCTTGTATTGTGTTACGTTTTCAAAGTGAGGTTTTGTGCTTAATGATATTTGGTAATAAATGTTGTGTTTGTCATTTGTGTTGTGTTTATTTAACTTGTTTTTAATCATGGATGTAAGGTTATGTGTTATATTTAGGTGGAGGAATCAAAAAATGCTTTTTAGGCTAAACCATACAAGGAATGAAGCTTTTGGTGTTGTCTACTCTAAAGTGACTCCAATTTCTTACTTTCAGCTGTAAAAACTCAACTGATTTTATAGGCTTTGGCATCATCAGTCTCTTCATCACCTTAGCCTCTATCGATAGAAGCTTAGTCCATGTTCAACAGATGTGATTGCCTTCACTAAATCATGCATTTGTACATGTACTTAATAGTTTGTATGAACTGATGCTTAGAAATGTAGTTTACAAGTACTTTTTACAATTTTTAGTGTACATTGGAGAAGAAGAAACTCAGCCTATAAATAAGCAAATTTTTTTACCAATTGCAATTGCCAATCATATATGTCCAGTAGCATGATTTTTCATGTCAAAGACAATTTGTTTGTAATTAAACATTATCGTAAGACTAGTCCTGTAACACATTACTTATAGATTGAACTTCAAGGGCAATGTTAGCATCTCATACTTTCTGTTAAGAATTTCTGTTTGTGGAGCTCAGGGGAGACGAATACATATTTTGCAAAATCTCAGGGGAGCTGAGTCAGGATTTCTCATATTTATGGGGTCTTGGTGATGTTAACTTAACCTGTGGAGAAGTTGGTTATAATAACCTTAATAAAATAGTAGTTGAATTGTTATTATTGTTTCATCCTCCGCTCTCCATATTGAATTGTTTTATTCTAGATTTCACTGTCTATGAGTTGATTGTAATCAAGGCAATTTTGTAAGATTCTGTATTTTGCACCAACAAACAGGTTACATGTGGAACTCTTGGTCTTTCTACAGCAACTGTTAAGCTCATTGGCGCTGATGGGAAAGAGCACGTTGCTTGTTCCGTTGGAACTGGGCCTGTTGATTGCGCTTACAAGGCTGTTGATCTCATCGTGAAGGTTTGATATGAGTAATTTTTTCGTCTTATTTGAGTTTTGGGTATCATCAATCTTGTTTTCTACCTAACCTGTAATATAGGATACCTGTGTTAGCATTCTTTCTAGCTGACTGTTAGTAGTTCTTGAAGGTACTCTGTACATTTTCTGGAAAAAAATAAAGTGAATTCAAGGTATTGCTTTTAAATTTTATTCATGTCAAGATGAATATGAGCTGTTGATACTTGCAGGAACCAGTGACTCTTCTCGAGTATTCAATGAATGCAGTTACTGAAGGCATTGATGCAATAGCCACTACTCGTGTTCTAATTCGTGGAGACAAAAGTCCCACATTGACTAATGCTCTAACTGGTGAGACAGTTCACCGAACATTCAGGTATTGGATGTACTAATTGTTTCTCTCTTATTTAGTGTATTCATTCTGCTACCTCCTGATTCATACCGCTTAACTCTTTTATCTTCTTTTGGTCTCCAGTGGAGCAGGAGCAGGGATGGATATTGTTGTCTCTAGCGTCAAGGCATATGTTGCTGCTCTAAACAAGATGTTAGGTTTTCAAGATCAGTTGCCATCCAAGGTTTCTGAAGAACGAACTCCTGTGTCTGCTTGAAAAAGTACGGCACTCCACCTGATGTGCAGCAAAGTTTAGAAAATAGGATGAAGTCTCCTTGTTGCTTTCTTAATTTTGTGCAGAAGCGTAGAGCGAAGCTCCCTTGCGCCTGATTATTATCACACCGGCACGAGTGAAATCTCAACCTTAAGGTGCATCAATCTGCTTCCTTGTACAAATTCTTAAGATATAATTTTGTTCATAAGCCTGAACACTGGTAGTGAGTTTGGTTTACTTTTACTTTAGTTTAATGTTGTATCATTTGTGAAAAACTCGATACATTTTCTAGACTAAATATGATGTGTTTGCTCTTTATTTGAAGGTGTTATCTGAACACTGACACGAGTGGGTAAATTGTTATTCATTTAAACATCAAGAAATTATAAAATGATATTTACAATGATTCGTTTTGTTCATAAGTAAA
>WYDK02078710.1:0-22874 GCA_009867345.2 Toxicodendron radicans | reverse complement strand
AGTTGTGTAAGTGAGTGCAGAATTTGCAGAAGCAAGTGCAAAGTGAAGTTGTGTAAGTGAGTGCAGAATTTGCAGAAGCAAGTGCAAAGTGAAGTTGTGTAAGTGAGTGCAGAATTTGCAGAATTTGCAAAATTTTTAGAATTTTGAAGTTGTGTGAATGGAAGTGCAAAATTTCAGTCAAAGAATTTTCAAGTGCAGAAGTTGTGTATGTGTAGGTTGTGTGAATGGAAGTGCAAAATTTCAAGAATTTTATCAAGATTAATTGTTAGGTGATCAGTTAATAACTGCTGCTAGAAAACAGAGCAGCCTAGTTTGAGGGGGGAATGTTGATAAGGTTTGATTCTGCAAGTAAAAAGACTAGTCAAAGGTTGAAAGATAGAGCAATCTTGTTTGAGGAGGAATGTTGATAAGAGTTGACTCTGAAGTCAAAGGTCAAAGGTCAAAGTCTTAAAGTGTTAAGTTTGGTAAAGCTTAAGGGCTGTTTTTGTAATTGTTGTTCTTTTATTATCAAAAGACGATGTCGTTTACTAATTCTCATTTTGTAGAGCTTTAGTCTATTCTTTTCTACTCACTACTGTATATAAAAGAGTGAGGTGTAACTGTATTCTTTAATCAATAAAAAATACAGCAAAAAATCTCTGGAAAATTCCCAATTACTCTTTAGGTTTCATAAAGTTTCACAATATGGACCATTCCTCTATTCAATTCAACACAATTAAGCCTCATTCCTTTGTCAAAAGGACTCGATTATGTCATAGGATCTATATTTTGTTAAAGCAATATATTCAGACACAGAAAAAGATCCAGAGCTAGCTAGAAACTTAAGAAATAATAGATAATTTTAAAGTAAAAGGTCATTACAATAACAAACAAATATATTGTTTCTTCATCTCAAATTTAACATACAGGGCAGGATCAAGGAAAGAGATCCCATTACCGTAGAAAACAAAGTAAAATAACAGGTTAAGAAGTTACCAACATTCACTAACATGATAAAGAAAAGTTTAAAATAAAATCTTTTGAAAACAAAGGACCATGCGTTTCCAAATAAGTCATAGTCAGAAATGTTGGATTCACCCATTAGCAACATCTTGTTTAGCATATAACAGAAAGTATTCAAAATTGCAAATGATTAGCTGTGCAATTAACTTTATATGATAAGTTCCACCAGCGAACTAGCTCTTTCAGGGATCAGTGAAGTCTTAACTCTTACAAGGGTAAAAGGCATGTATGAGACAAAAAAGACTACATATTACAGTGCACCAATAGAAAATAAAGCAATCAAAGAAATTCTGTAAAAAGGAAGGCATGAAATGTGCAAGAGAAAGGTGGTACTCACCATATCTAGGGCTCCTCTAATGACTCCACTTAAGATGTTGCAATAGTAAAGACCTTGACATGTATCAGAGAGCTCAACAAAATCCACTAGGGGAATATCTTCTAAAATTATATTGCAACATTGATGAACGTTGTTTGTACATGTATATTCAATGATTTGGTGGATGTATTTTAGGAAATTTAGAGGATAATGCGTTATTTTTATATGAATTCCGATGTAAGTTTATATTTACTAGAATCACGGGTATGTGTGTATGTTTCAGGTATTTAGGTACTGAAACTATGTTGCAGGATGATAAGAGGCAAGAGACATTCGAAACTCATGGAAGACGATTAAAGGCAAAGCGAATGAAGATGCAGAGGATTTCGGGTGCGCCCTGCGGCGGGCATATTCTGTGCCGCGGAGTGAAAAATGGGAAATTTCATGGTTTTGGGTAGAAGGTTCATGCTGCGACGCCAAGTTCAGTTGAGCCGCGGCGTGATAATTTTTGCCGCGGCGGGAAAATTGTAGGTTGCGGTGTATCTGGGTTTTGTGTCGAAGCCATTATCAATAATCCTTATTGATAATGGCTTCAACACAAAACCCCAGTTCAGTTGAGTCGCGTATCGATGTCGCGGCGCCACTAAGCCAGGCCACGACCGGATCAGGAAAATCGAAAAATTAGTTCCTTTTTCAGCCCTGAATCAGCCTTGTGTTTTCCTAGAATACCCCTTGTGCCCTAGGACTATAAAAAAAAGTTGTTATTTATTTTTAAGAGGAGAATTTTTTAGAGAGAGATTTAAGACGGAACTCTGGATTGTGTTTCTTCAACTCTGGATTTAAGGTTTGTTTTTACAATGACTATGCGTAACTAAATTCTTCTCTAGGGATCCAATGTAACCCAATTTGAAGGCTTAATGTGATTAATTGAAGTTATTGTTTATCTCAATTCATGTTTCTTTGATTTATTCAGTGCATTAATTCAATCTTTAATTGCTATTATAGCCTCATCACCTGTAATACGGATTAATAGGTTGTGTGAGTTAGGGTTAGGCTTGACCATAGCTAACTTTAAATAAGCTCTGTGAATAAATGACCTATAGTTGTGCATACGCCTTGACATGTGTAGGTTGGTTCTTTAATGTCTCGTTCTTAATGGGTTTTTCTTATTTAGACTAGGCTTGACCATAGCTAGTTTGAGTAATAAAAATACTAGGCTAATCCCGAACACTATATGGTAATTCTTTGCTTGTGAGAACATGAACCCTAAGATAGAAGTGAGATTACAAAAGTGAGGTTAATAGCATTAAGCTGGATAATTGCGGTGAAATTGGATACCTGGATTCGTAATCCATTGGTCAGTTAATTGTGTCAGTGCGCATTTGAATTTCATTAATTTTCAGTTCGTGGCTTTTGTTTAGTTCTCTGAATTATTTTAGTAATTAAAGTTTTGGTTCACTTGTTATCAAGAATACTTAGTAGCTTACAAATCCTTGTGGGATCGACCTTTGCTTTTGCACATTATATTGCTGTATCGGTTCGTGCACTTGCAAGGAAATAAATTTGTTCATCAAACATGTCCCATCAGCATCCCAGTTGGTCACTAATGCAATAACCCCCAAGAACATTTTAAAACCCACCTTTAGAGAAGCATTATCAGGTTTAAAAATTAGCCTAATTTATGTTTAGAAAAGGAAATTGAGAAAGTACATCAACTGCAACCATGCAAACATGACTCAGCAAATATAATAAAGTGGACCCAGTCAAATAGGTTTCAACAATATTTAAAGTGGACCCAGTCAAATAGGTGTAATATATCATATGGAGATGTATTGCGAGATCACTTCCTGCCATTTAAGGATTGTTATCATAATTTACAAATTTAGTTTAATTGTAATTGATATACTTTGATTGTGATTAGATATGTATTTGCATGATATTAGGATCTAGACAAATTAGACAAATATGATACTTGTATATATAGTCATGTACTGTAGTTGTTCAAAGTAAGTAAAAAGAAACAAATCATTCTTTTATATTACATGGTATCAGAACGGTTGTGAAACCCTAGATTTTTTTTTCATGGAAGGAAAAGATGGCAAGAACGGAGTTGACAACAAAGATGATAGCAAGAATAAAAAGAAGTCGGGTGCAAGTACTAGGTCTGATCAAAGCCAGTTAACAACACCATCTCACCATATTATTTGCATCCATCTGATCATCCTGGCCTGATTTTTGCGACTCATCCTCTTAGTGAAAGTGGAGATCATTACTTCACTTGGAGGCGTAGTTTTATGAACGCACTTTTAGGGATGGCAATTTGGCCCCTTTTTTGAGGACCCACCCCGCCCCGTTTGGGGCAAGGATTCCCCGATTTTGACGGGGACGTGGCCAATTTCAATCCCCGCCCCCGGGGATGGGGCGGGGATAGAGGTAGGCATTGATGAGCGTTGGGAAGTTCACTCATACTTAGTGATTTTAAGAGTATTTTGTTTGGGAATTAGGTTTAATTGGATAATTTTACTTAATTTCTATATCTCTTTTGTGTTTTGTAGGTTTTGTAGGATGTTTGTGGGTAACATCGTTATAAACCCTCACAAAACTATAACTCATCCACTAGGGGGACCTAGGAGTTTAAAGGCTTATTGCATACGCTAAATGCAATCGTGACAACCAACGGAAGTGGTTTAATTTAGGTTAGCTTAGATAGGTTTAGATTTTGTTTTAGATCGCTTCAGTTGCTAGGGACTAGCAAGAAGCTGGTTGGGGGTTGTGATGAGCGTTGGGAAGTTCACTCATACTTAGTGATTTTAAGAGTATTTTGTTTGGGAATTAGGTTTAATTGGATAATTTTACTTAATTTATGTATCTCTTTTGTTTTCAAGAATCACAGGTATATTTTGTGAATTTTCGGGTATTTAGGTTCTGAAAAAATGAGGATTTCGAGCATGCATGTTGAAGAGCAAAGTATTATGATCGTGTAGCAACAAATGATTCGAAGAATCGGAGCTCAAACGAAAATTTTTTGAAGTTTTGAAGATTACTTGCCGCAACGGAACGATTCACCCATCGCAGCGGTACTATTCATGTGCCACAGTGTGATTGTGTGAAAGAGTGCACAATTTGGGCAGAACATGTTTCACTTAAATCAGTGTAACTTGAGATACACAACTTCGAGTAACCTGATTCTAGTGGCGTTAGAAATATAAGAGACATAGATACAACTTTTATGTTTTGGTCATGACCCAGTTATACTTGGAAGATGGTTAAAATTTGGTTTTAAAGTTACGTCAGTGCAGAGAAGACAAGCAGCTCGTGAAGAAAAGGAAATTTTCCACTTTTCCAACTCCGACTTGGTCTTGTTTTATTCCTAAAACACCCTTAGTGACCTAAACTATAAATAGGCTTTTTTAATTTAATTTAAGGATACTTTTGGAGACTTTATACTTTTACTTTTACTTCAAGAGAGAGTTTATACAAGAGGAGATCTGCCTAGGGTTTGTTAATATCTCTTAGTTCTTCATGGGCATGGAGGTTTTGAGGTTTGCTTTCTTGACTAGCATGTGTAACTAAACTCTTGCTAGGGATCCAATGTAGCCTAATTAGAAAGCTTTATGTTTTTATCAATTTTATTTGTTTGATCAATTCAAATTTATTATGGATTCATTCATTGTTCTTAATTCGTTCTATAATTGATGTTATAGTCTGATCACCTGTAATGTGGATTAATAGATTGTGTGAGATAGGATGAGACTTAACCATAGTTAATCTTAAATAGCTATTTTGAATGGATGGTTTGTGTTTGTGCATACGCCCTGACGAATGCAGATTGGTTCTTGATTCTAGTGCTCTTAGTCTTAATGGGTTTTCATTATTTAGGCTAGACTTAACCATAACTAGTTTAACTGATGAAAATACTAGGTCAATCTCAAACGCCAGACGGTAATACCTTAATTACGAGACTACGAACCCTCGAAAGTGAATTGAGATAGCAGTAGATTGATTATTTACATAAAGCTGGATAATTACGGTGAAATTGGATACCTAGGTTTTAGTTAATTGAATTCTTAATTGTTTAATTATTGGTTTTTCTTTTAATTAATAGTTTTAGTTCTTTTTACTTCTAATTGGAATTTCATCAATCTTGTCATCTTATTTTAGTTTAGTTATTTAGATTAAAGGCATATTTATTAGAATTAATTGATAACTTACAAATCTCTGTGGGATCAACCCTTGCATGTGCACATTATATTGCGATAGCGATTCGTATACTTGCAAGGAATAAATTGTTCATCAAGTTTTTGGAGCCGTTGTCGGAGATTTGTTTAAGTTATTTAATTTTCTCTGATAACGGGTGTTTTAATTTTTGTTTTCTTTGTCTGTAGGTTTCTTTTTTTTTTTTCTTTTGTGTTTTAATTTGTGAATGCAAGGTCGTCGATCTGTGGGTGAAGAGTTATTTCCATACGCCGATCAAGTGGACTTAATTGACAGAAAGAGGAAGGAACCAGAAATTTCTTAAGATTCATCAGAATCAAGTTCAGAAGTTTAAGATAAAAAGGCTGATGTACCTAGACCTATGTAGGAATACGCACATCCTACCATTGGAACATCACCATCATGCATAGTGTTAAACGAGACAGCAAGGAATTATGAGCTGAAGAATATCAATTTTCAGATGTTGCCGTCTTTTCATGGGATAGCCACGGAGGACCCTTTGACGTTCATTCGCAATTTTTTATGCTACTGTTCAGACTTTTCCTTTGTAGGATTTGACAGAAGATCAACTTCGAATGAGGTGTTTCCATACGTTGAAGGATGCAGTAAAGACATGGTTTATGTCCTTGAATCCAGCTTCACTCACCACATGGGATGCGGTCTACAATAAGGTCATAGGTAAATTTTATTCCCATGCCAAGATTAATGAATTTAGAGGTAAAATTGCTATTTTTTCACAAATTGAAAGTGAGCCTTTCCATGAAGCTTAAGAGCATTTTAAGTTGTTGTTAGTTCAATGTCCTCATCATAGATATCCTTTAGAGTTGTTGAATCAATTTTTCTATGATGGACTAACTCAGGTTTGTCAAGCCATGGTTGATAATGCTGCAGGTGGTGTGATGGGAGAAAAGATTGCACAAGAAACGTATGATTTATATGAGATGCTTGGGGAAAAGTCACAGCAGAAAAGTGTTAGAGGGAGATCAAGAGGGATGTATGAAGTAAATACTAACATTGAATTGGCAATGCAGGTTTTGGAGTTAACCAAGCAAATGAAAACTATGTGCATTATGATGATGGGACAAGGACATAATACTTCCAAAGAGGTATGTGTCATGTGTGGTGTTTTTGGTCATGCATCTAATGTTTGTCCTTTTAGTGAAAACTTTCCAGGTTTTTCTGAGCAAGCCAATATGATGAATTCTTACAATCCAAGGCCTAAACCCGGTCTATTTTCAAATACGTATAACCCGGGTTGGAAGAGTCATCCCAATATGTCATGGAATAACATTTAACAGCAGTCTAGCTCAAATGATCAATCAAGGATGTCTTCCCTCGATGAGCCATTGAATAATTTCGTACAAATTTCCTCAAAAAATCACCAAAATTATGAACAAAGGTTCCACAGTAAGAAGCCTCTATTAGAAAGCTAGAAGTTCAAATAGGGCAGATAGTAAAGGCAATACACGGCCATGTCCCTGGGAAATTACTGAGACAACCTTAGCAAGCACATGCAATCACAGTTCTATGAAGTGGTAAGGTAATTGGTAAAGAACTTAATTATGAATCTAATGAGTCCTTAATTGATCATGTAGGGAAGAATGAAGCTAAGGAATAGCAATCTACTGAACCCGTTCATATTGAGGATTTTGACTCAACCTATGTGCCACCAAAGTCGTATGTTCCGCTTATTCCTTTTCTGAGCCGATTGAAGAAAAGCAAATGGGATAAGTCATTCTCTGAAATCTATGATATTTTATCTAAAGTTAATGTGAACTTACCCTTTTTTGATGTGATAAGGAATATACCAACTTACACAAAGTTCTTGAAGGATTTGATTACTCGTAAGCGTAAGTTTGAACCAATGAGAAAGTGATGGTTCTTGAAAATGTAAGTGTTATGTTTCAAAGGAATTTGCCACCCAAATTGAAAGATCCAAGTAGTTTCATCATCAACTTTACTGTAGGTGATAAAGAGGAAGAATAAGCAATGCTAGATTTGGGGGCAAATATTAATCTCATGCCTTACTCCACGTATATAAGATTAGAATTGGAAAAATTAAAGTCGATGACAATGTCTCTACAACTTGCTGACAATTCAATTAAATATCCAAGAGGTATTGTAGAGAATGTTTTGGTTAAAGTTGGTAAACTAATAATTCCTATTGATTTTGTAGTGTTAGATATGGAGAAGCCATCAACTCATGATAGAAATTTGTCTATTTTGCTCGGCCGCCCATTTATGGTGACAACAAAGACAATGATTGATGTTCAGAATGGCAAGCTCACTATGACGGTTTTGGCTGACACAATGGAGTTCTCAGTTTTCAATTCCCTATCGTTTTCCTCAGATTCCAGTGATTGTGCCATAGACCAAGCATTTTGTCCAGCCTAGACGTTAAATGCAGTGCTAGCTGGGAGGCAACCCAAGGAGTTTTTCATCATTATTTGCACTTTTCCTTTATTCTTTTTTTTTTTTTAATGGTTGCTATTGTGTATTTAGTGGATTCAAGTGTCTGTGTAATTAAGTTGTTTTTTTTTCATTAATTTTTTTGCAGGTTTTTGGACTCACGCCGCGGCTCACATTCCGTCAGGCCAAGGTGCACTCCAACGTGAATTGAACAATTGGGGCAGAAAAATGATACTGCAACGCACAACTCCATCACGCTACAACACAACTTCCTGCGCGTGGCGAGTCATTTTCACCCTTGTACATAATCATAATTACAATATTATCCCACTATATAAACAAAAAATTTTTCCTAAACCTAATCCCATTTCATACTTCTATCTCCAAAATCCCTGAAATACTTGTTTGGTGGAGAATTAATCATATTTATATTTTTTTGCAACTATGGATGGGGAAGGGATAAGGCGGGGAATAAATCGTTGCGGGGCGGGCTTCATAAAAATCCCCACAGGGCTTGGGGATTCCCCGCTAGCCCCGTGGAGGGGACGGGTTGTGATGCCCAAGGGCAGAGACGGGCTAGGGAATGGGATCCGCAATCCCGTCCCGTCTCGTCCCATTGCCCTCTACGCGTTCTATTCCAAAAACAAGGCTAGATTTTTGTATGGAACGTTAGACAAACCGGATGTTGATTCCCCGGATTTTCAATCATGGATACTGTTGATGCAGAAAATTACACCAACCAGAGAGATCTGATTGACCTTGTCGGAAACGAAATGGGTGTGTACGTGATTAAGAATAATCAGCAATGAGTAATTGAAAATGCAATATAGTAAACAACAAAAAGGAATTTTAAAGTGGTTCGGCTTAAATTTGATTGCCTACGGCCACTGTGCTTTTTTATTGAACGATTTTCCAACCCCCTTTTCTTAGAAAGTTGGGGTATTTATACTAATGTGTTTTACAAGGTAAGCCCGTCAAATTCGGGATTACAACTTCAAAAGGAAAGATATCCCAAAAGTTTGGGGATTAAGCAATCAAATTGGATTTGAAATTGAATTTATCCCAACATTTTTGGGGATAATGCTTATCCCTTATACTGACTGCGTTTTATGGCGGGCTCTGAATCTGTCGAGCTCATCTATTTTGCCAGGCTTTGACTGGAAATGAGCTTCATCTGGGATGGGCATATATTTTATCAACCTCATTGGTTTTTCCGGGCATATTTGAATCGAGCTCATCCCCGACTTTTCGACTTCCATGCTTATACCCACTCTACGGACTCACGATGAAAACCCACGCACACATCTACCCCCCATTGTTTGGAGGTCGATGTCGATCTCCAAAGACTATTTTTTTTCTGTCGCTCCTATACCTGAAGCGTCTCTCTAGAAAAGGTCGAGCTGGCCTGTCACGCATTTAATGCTACCTCTTTGTCAGTTACTTTTACAGCTGCCCACGTGCGAAAACATTGCGTCGTGTGTCAGTTGTTATTATTACGAAGTTCGACGGTTACACACTCTTTTCGGATCATCGACACGTGTAATTCTTGAACGGCCCAGATCGCCCCCACAATAGAGGTTTGAGATTGCTTGCCCAATCAACGGCTAGGATCGCCTCCCACCCGATTATGATTACTATAAAATGGCGATTTGGCTTATTTTTCTTCACATTCTTATTTTCGCTGAGCACTTTGCAAGAACTTCTCCGTGATTTACTCCGTTTTGATTGATCTTTTCTTATGACCCGAGACATCAATCTCTTCAAGTAAGTGAAACTTCTGCTTTTTCTTTATAATTTATACTATTGTCTTCTAAATCGAGTTGATAGAACTCATTCGCTAGCACTTAGGCTTGAAATAGTCTTTAGGGTTTTCTCGGTTTTTCTTGAAAAGTAAACCGGAAAGTAGTAGAACGGTCGCCTGATTCCGCTATCGAAATCTGAGATTTGATAGAAACGAAAAAGTTATTACCCAGAGCTCGCCATCGGGCTCCCTAGCCACATGGACCGAGCACAAGTGTCGAACTATTTTTGACTATTTGGCTTGACAATAACATTTGTTTCAAGTGTCCAAGGAAGAGCCCTCTGCAATATTGAGCTCTAATTCTAGCCTCAACAAACTTTTTGGTGACACCGATGCTTCTAGCTCGACTGCGAGCTCAAGCAACCACTTGGATGACATAAACATAATCACCCCACAGGCTACCATAATATTGAAAAAACAACTGTCATCCTCGATCACCAAGGAAGATCTCGCTCGAATAAAGAAACGGTATTCTATCGAGCTTCCTCTGACGTGCCAATATGACATTTGAGAAAAATGTCTTCGACGAGCTGGGTCGCCATCTCCGAGACCATACTTAGATACTGGCTAGCTATTCCGCCTCACCCTTTTCTTATTAGCATAGTCGATTACTTTGATGTCACCCCACTTCAGTTAACGGCGAACTCATACATGATAATAGTTGGCTTGTATATATCATTTAGGTCAAATGGTTTGGGTGAGCTCATTATTGACGAGTTGGCTTACTTGTATAAATTAAAGAAGGGTCGTCCAAGACGGGCAAAAAAACCTTCAAGGTTTGGTCGGAATCCTGGGCAAGACTAAAGACTAGGATTCCGACATTCCCATGCAGCAACGACGACACTTTTAGGTTGGATTCTTGTACGTTCACATCTCTCTTCACGTCGACCCCTTTTTTTTTAACTTTTCTTCCATTGTTTCAACGAATCGCGATCGGAATCCTTCCCGCAACTTCAACTCCAATCGGCTAAAACTCTTTAGCAAGCTCCTTGAAGAAAGGTGCGAGGTGACCCAACTCGTCACGCTCTCAAATCTCGTGTTATAAAAATTTTATCAGGAGTCGGCCAAGTTTACCACTGCTTTAATCTTCGTTCCTCGAAAACAAAAGGTAATTTTTAAACTCACCTCTTGAATTTGCCTTGGTTTAGTTTCCTCAAACTTGTTTGTAACTTGCTTGCAGGAATGAAGCTCGCTAAGAGGCCCAGCGGATATACAACAAGGTCGCCTAAGAAACAGGGCGACACATCGAGTCGGGTGATTAAAATCGACCCCAAACCCAAACTGGATGTGACTATTGCGCCCAAGACTTCCGCTATCAACTAATTGGTGAGAAGTAAACGGTCGGGGGGCGATCTCTCTAGTAGTCCCAGCTCAAAGAAAACTGTCAAGGAAACAATAAATGGGGCTGAGCTGGATCCCTAGAAAATGACCATATCGAGTTGGTTGACTAGGGACTCTGCCAAAGGGAAAAGTGCAATTTCCCCTAAAGTCTGGGGAAAAGAGGTTAGCTTAGTGACCTCACCCCCACCTCAAGGCAAGTCTAAAGAAGATAAGTATGAGTTGGATGCTCTCATTCTCCAACTCCCTGAAAAGGTTGCCACTGGGGCAATGGTGACCAAGGATTCAGTCTTTGACTGATTTTTTCGCGACTTCAAGGCGATGCCTGCTCACAAGTGCCTTGGAAGTGCAGCAAGGGTCTTGAGCAGGGTTAGTTTCTTTTGTCTTCGACCGTTGCACTTTACTTATTATTTTTTATTTTATTTTTTAACACTTTGTTTTCCTCAAGCGAACACCATGATCAGTCTCGTCTATCAAGACATCTATGATACCTAGGAAAAATATAGCCAAGTCATTGACTCTGCTGTGGCTACCAAAGATATTGCGATGGAAAAGGCTCGTGCCTTACAAAACCAACTCAAGGTGTTAAACGTCGAGCTGAAAGGCCTTAAGGTGGCTCAAGAAAATACAGCTTTTAAGGAAATTGAGTTTCTCGACAAGCTCACATTTTCTGAGGCCGCCAAAAATGAAGTTGTCGCTGAGCGGGATCGTCTCAGCGAAGAAAAAAGAAAACTTACCACTGAGCTATACGCCACCTAATAAAAAATGGCGATTTTAGAGAGGGAATTATCTAGGAGCCAACTGGAAGTGTTTAATCTGCGAGAAGAGGGCAAATACACAAAGGCCAAGGTTGTTCGTCTCACGGACGCCTTCAAGCAGGTGAAAAGAGACCGCGACATCGAGTCGTGGGAGACATCTGTGAATTTGGTCAATCTTATGTGGCGGAGCGCCCCTGACAGAGACTTCTCCTTCCTACCCAAGGAGTATCGGATCGAAATAGATAGACTTCGAACCGAAGCCTCTAGGGGCACATTTGTTTATCCTATAGATTTAGAGCCCAAAGCTGAAAGTAGTGAATCGGAAGAAAATGATAAGGAGAATGATTCTAAAGGCAAGCAGGACAAAAATTCGACGGATCCTATCATCATTCTTGAGCCCGAAAAAACCTTTGACGTTGCCATTCCTCTTGTTGAATAATTTTTCCTTTGTCCTTTTTTATATTATTTTATATTGTAATAAACTCCATTTCGATCAAATAATAGTTGAATAACTTATCCCAAAAGTTTCCAAGTGTTGAACAGAACCTTTTACTTGCGACGACTCCAAGTTTGCGTTTTAAACCCGCATCAAGTCTTTATCGCTGAAGTTTAGTTGATTTCTTCTCGACATGTTTTTCTCGATTTATTCTTGATTTAAACCCCTGAGTTCTATCTTTGGCGTGGTTAATACCATTTCGCCGATTGTGCTCTAACTTCAATTTTTTATGCAACTTACAACAATTGTTAAAGATAAGATGAACTAAATAATACATTTTATTGCAAGAATAAAGTGGACTTATTGTCCAACTAAAAAGTAAAATGAAAAGTTACATAATAGTTCATCTAACAATAAATTGAACTAAATCATTGGTAGTACCTCCGTAGATGCTCAACATTCTATCGTGGTTCTATAAGAACACAATACTTTGGACAAATCATATGTTCATCTTCCTTTTAAGGCGTCAAGCTTCTTTTTGAAAGTGTGCTTAATTACTTTATTTACGACCTCAACCTGCCCATTTGCTTGAGGTCGATAAACAACCGAGAAGCTTTTTTTCATTCTGAGCCCTTCACAAAATGAAATGAACTCCTCACTATCAAACCGTTTTCCATTATCTGTGACAATGGTATGTGGGAGCCCAAATCTACAAATAATGTTTTTTATAGACGAAGTCTTTCATTCTGCTCAAAGTCATAGTAGCTAATGGCTCGGCCTCCGCCCATTTAGTGAAGTAATCGACTGTGACTACCAGGAATTTGACCCCATCAAATTGATGCCCCAAACTGCAAAAGGCCAATGAATGGTTAATGTTTAGAGCTCTTGGGGTGGTGCTCACGAAATATCATAAAACCTCTGACATTTATCACACTTACGAACAAATTCTGCAGCATCTTCATAAACAGTCGGCCAGTAATATCCTTAGCGCAATACTTTGTATGCTAGGGCTCGTCCCCCAGAGTGATTTCCACATATCTCCTCGTGGATTTTGCGTAGGATATAGTTAGCATCTTCTCTGTCTTCACACCTGAGTAGTGGGGTGTCATAACCTTGCTTATACAGCTTCTCATTGACCATGATGTAGCGGGCTGATTTTGCTCGCAATGCCCGTGCATCACTCATGTCTTCTGGTATTTTTCCGTCTTTCAAATAGGAGATTATTGGGTCCATCCAACTGAACGGTCGAGCAATTTCCATCAACCCCTCTTCTGACAGGCTTATACTTGACATCTGAAGGACCTTGACTGGGATTGGGTCCGTTTATTCATTACTCATTGAAGAAGCCAAACGGGCTAAAGCGTCGACCATAGAATTATGCTCTCTAGGGATTTGTTGTATATCGTAGCTCTTAAAAGAATCTAACTCGAGCTGTACCTTGTGAAAATAGGCAATCATTCTTCCTTCTTTAGCTTGATACTCTCCAAAAACCTGATGCACCACAAGCTGAGAGTCATTGTAAATTCTGATCGACTCTGCTCCAATTTCCTTGGCAAGCTCAATCCCTACCAAAATGACCTCATACTCTGCCTCATTGTTCGAGGCGGTAAACCCAAATCTAACAACAACCCGAAATAAATTTCCCTCGGGGCTCTCCAATAACATTCGTGCCCCAACCTCGCTTTTTCATTGGAAGATACATCTACAAACAACTTTCATTGCCATAACAACTCCATTTCTGCTACCTTTGAAGCAATAGTGGCTTCAGTATTTGAGTCAGTCGAGCTCATTTCTTCTCCGAATTGGTAAGAAAACTCTGAAATAAAGTCAACAAGTACTTGCCCCTTGATCATCGTTCTAGGGAGATACTTAACATCACGATGGCTTAACTCCAATGCCCATTGAATTAATCTGCTCGACGCCTTGGGCTTTTGAAGCACTTTTCTCAGAGGGAAATTTGATAGCACATGAATTGTATATGCTTGGAAGTAAGGTCGCAACTTTCTTGATTCTACGACCAGTGCCAAGACCAACTTCTCTATCTCTAGATATCTCATCTCGACGTCGACCATTCTTCGACTAACGTAACAGATCGGCCACTAAATCCCCCTCCTCTCTTACAAATGCTACACTAACGGTGAAGAAGGACACCGCCAAATACAGGAGGATGAACTCGCCAAAAATTGGCTTTGATAGTTGAAGGGGTTGATCGAGATTCTTTTTCAACTCCTGGAATGCCCTTTCGCACCCCTCGATCCATTCAAATGTTTTATTCCCCTTAAGCGTCTCAAGGAAAGGCAAATATATGTCTGTCGCCTTCGAGACAAATCAATTGAGAACTGTTACTAGCCCATTTAAATTCTAAACCTGCTTGGTTTTGGTAGGACTCTACATGTTCAAAAAAGCTTTTATTTTGTCAGAGTTGGCCTTGACCCCCCGCTGATTCACCATGAATCCCAAAAACTTGCCCGAACTTACACCAAATGTGCATTTCAAAGGGTTCAAGCACATCTGGTATTTTCTAAGAATTTCAAACATCGCGGTTAAGTGTCTGATATGCTCTTCTGCTTCTTTGGATTTGAAGAGCATATCGTGGATGTAGACTTCCATTGTTTTACTGATTTGGTCGGCAAATATCTTGTTAACTAGCAGCTGGTAGGTCGCCCCTGCATTCTTTAGTCCAAACAGCATTACCTTATAACAACAGACACCACGGTCAATTATAAAATAGGGTGTTCTCCTCGTTGAGCTGATACATATGGATCTGGTTATATCTCGAATATGTATCCATGAAACTTAGAAGTGCATGCCCTGCTGTTACATCTACGAGCTGGTCAATTCGAGGCAATGGAAAACTGTCATTTGGGCAGGCTTTATTTACATATGTGAAGTCAACGCAAGTCCCTTACTTGTCGATGCAAGTCCCCCACTTGTCGTTGAACTTCTTCACCAATACTAGGTTGGCGAGCCAATTCGGGTATCTCACCTCTCTAATGAAGTTGATACTTAGAAGTTTATAAATTTCATCCTTAAGTGCTTGAGATCTCTCTGAATCCATCGATCTTCTTTTCTGTCTGATTGGCTTGGAATACTCAGGGTCAATGTTTAATCTATGGCACATAACATCGGGGTTAATACCCACCAGATTTGTGTGCACCCAGGCGAACACATCAAGATTTTTCTTTAGAAATTAGGCCAATTGACCCGCCAACTCGCTACTTAAACAGTTCCAAATCTTCAACACTCAGGTTGGATCTTCTTCACTTACTGAGATTTCTCGCAATTCCTCGGTTGGGTCTGCTATGGGATATTCTTTGTGAACTCGAGGATCAATTACATCCTCGACTGGCCTAGGATGCAGGCTGGTTTCAGTAATTATCATTGCTCTCTGAATAGGCCATTTGATTGTTGTGGCCATAGCATTGTTGTAAAAAAATTTTCACCTCGACAAATGATCATCTAATCACTTTGATTCCATTCAGAGTTGCGAATCGAATCTATTGTTTCAAAATCATCCAGAAAAGGCCTACCAAGTATCCCATTATAACTTGTCGGAAAGTTGACCACCAAGAATTATTGCATCTCTGTCGTTGTACACTCATCTTCCCCTACTGTCACGGGGAGCTCGATTGTTCCCTTAGAGAGTAGACTATCTCCAGTGAACCCATAGATGGGCATTGAGCAGGGCTTAAGATGACGCTCAGTAAATCGTATTTCGCAGAACGCCCCAACGAATAAAACATTTACGGTGCGACCTTTGTCTGCTTGCTCTGAAACCTATTTAAGTATGAGGTTAGAGACTTGCCTTTATTCTGGAAAATATTGCTCAAGTAATTGAGTGGCATGGCAAACTGTAAACCTCACCTGAAACTACTGCAAGTACAAAGAAGCAAACTGCTGCCAGAAGTTAATGGAATCCGCTACTAATCTCTTATACCACTTCTTGGCTTTCCCAACCAATTTTACAACAAAACACCGACACTTCGCCAAGTCAGAGACCTGACAGAGCTCTGTGAAATCGTTGAATGCATCAAGGTGTTCCTTAGGTTCCCTGTTTCTGTCGTACTTCATCTCTGGCTCTCTAAACCCTAAAAGCAGCGGCGTCTGGCGGATTTCCTCAATAAACTGTGAACTCACAATTGATTCCGCCTGATTTATCTTCCAGGCTCTCAAATCTTCTAGCATTCTTTGCACTTAATCAAGTTCATTCATGGCAAGGTTTGGATTTTGAGCTCTACTGGCTCTTTGCTCAATCAAATGAGACCGAAGGTCCACTGTTCTAATTAGTGGACTATGTGCGCTTATGCGTGACTCAGTACCATGGTGGCTATGATAGTAAATATTATAGTACATACTATTATGCTTGCGATGTCGGTTAGAAACAGAGCATCGGAAGTTGTTGTTATGGCTTGATGGGTAGGTTGTCTTAAGCATGGATTAAAACTGACACGCGTATTATCGACATCCCGCTGCTTTAGGCAAGCATTCATGGGTGGATCCATCTCGCCCATGATTTGTTTTCCAGGTCTTCTTCCTAGATTTTCATAATGATGAGGGGTTTGGCTTCTGGTAAAGCAGGCAAGTTCCTGCTGAGGCTGAAGCAAGGCTATAGGAGATGACTGTTCCTCTTTTTATGAAGGGCGTTAGCATCGTCGTGTTCCTCATTTGGATTCTTGGATGTTCTGGTACGGGCCATCTATTTTCACTTAATTATCTCTGACTGAAATAAGTTGTTGTTTGATTCAGGCCCTTCTTCTAGTGCCAAAATATTGATGCCGAAAATTACACCAATTTAGAGAGATCTGATTGACCTTATCAAAATCGGAACGAGTGTGTGCATGATTAAGAATAATCAACAATAAGTAATTGAAAATGAAATATAGTAAAGAACAAAAAGGAATTTTAAAGTGGTTCGACTTAAATTTGATTGTCGACGTCCACTATGCTTTTTTATTAAATGATTTTCCCATTTTCCTTAGAAAGTTAGGGTATTTATACTAATGTGTTTTACAAGGTAAGCCTGCCATATCTGGGATTACAACTTCAAAAGGAAAGATATCCCAAAACTTGGTGGTTAAGCGATCAGATTGGATTTGAAATTAAATTTATCCCGACATTCTTTGGGATAATGCTTATCCCTTATGCTGATTGTGTTTTATGGCGAGCTCTAAATCTGTTGAGCTCATCTATTTTGTCAGGCTTTGACTGGAAACGAGCTTCATCTGGGACAGGCAGATATTTTACCGACCTCATTGGTTTTTCCGGGCATACTTGAATCGAGCTCATCCCCTACTTTTTGACTTCCACGCTTATACCCATTCTGCGGACTCATGGTGAAAAACCCTGCACAACAGATACAATGTAATGATGTTGTACTTTGATGGTTTTTAAATGCACTCTCTAAAGAGCTTCAAAGCAGTTCTTCCTATATCGAGACTGCGAGAGAAATATGAGAGGATTTAAAAAAGAGATTTATCCAAGGGATAACCCCAAGAGTTTATGAATTGAAATGAACCATTGTCTTTTTGCAGCAAGAGAGGTTCTCGATCTCGTCTTATTATGGTAAACTAAGGACTTCTTGGGAGAGTTACAGGATCTTAATCGAATACCTGTGAGTAAATATGGTTGTACTTGTGAAGCGGCAAAGAATATGCAGACTATGCATGAAGAGAAAAAAGTTTTCGATTTTTTGGTGGGTCATGATGAATTTTATACAACTGTAAGATCCCAAATTCTTGGTGTTGATCCATTGCCAAAACTTGGCAGAGCTTATGCCATTGCTATGCAAGAGGAGAAACATCATGCGGTCGTTGCGAATTGTGTGCCTACAATCGAGGCCACTGCTTTGTTGACTAAAGGATATAAGTCACAACCTAAGAAGAATGGTAATGGAGATCATAATCAATTTCCACCATATTTGTACATTGTAGAAAGTTGAACCACAGCAAAGAATATTGTTTCAAAGTCATTGGTTACCCATCTGGCTAGTGCAAACCCGAAAAGCAGAGCAATAAAAAAATCAGGACGCAAGAGGACTATATAGTAAATGGTGCAGTATCAAATACCTCATTGGACGCTGCTTTGGCCGCAACCGTGGTCAAAAATGGTTCGCCAATTCTTGGTTTGACTCATGTCCAACATCAACAATTGTTATCTCTTTTAGGTAGTCATGCAGTATCGCCAAGTAACCCATCTGTGAATGTAATAGCTTCCAATTTTTTGGACAAGATGATAGATGAATGGATTATTGATACAGGGGCAACTAATCATATAACCAACAATTTAGCCTCATTATCTAATGTAGTAATTGGCCTGATATACCGCCAATACAAATTCCTAATGGTGACACTATAGTAGTTCACGCTTTGGGTCGGATTGCTCTTGGAAAAGGATTGACTCTTGAACGAGTTCTTGGGGTTCCTGATTTTTGTTTCACCTTACTATTTGTTAGTCAATTGATGCGAGACTTAAATTGTTCTCTAATATTTTGGTCAGATTTTTTGTGTGATTCAGGACTTACCATCAAGGACGCTGATTGGAGTGGGTAAAGCACGTAATGGCCTTTACTACTTGGAGCCGATGAAAATGGGGCAGGCACTATTAGCAAGTAATTCGGTTCAAACAAGTTTATGGCATCTCCTCTTGGGACATTTACCAGTGAATCTTATCTCTTTGTTTCCAAATTTATCTCTTTGTTTTGATTGCAAAAAGACGTTGTTCTGTGATGCTTGCTATAAGGGGAAACAGGCACGATTGTCTTTTCCCATTCGTATGAATAAAACTATGCATGCTTTTGAATTAGTTCACAGTGACATTTAGGGTCCATACAAGAAACAATCATCTTCAGGTGCTCATTATTTTCTAACCATCGTGGATGATTACACTCAAGCAACATAGGTCTTTCTCACGAAATATAAGTAAGAGACCAAGACCTATTTATTGCAATCTTTTAATTGGGTTTATACACAATTTAATTTGCGTATTAAAATCATGCGGACGGACAACGGCCTGGAATTCCCCCATGTTGATTTGCTAACTTATTATTTTGATCATGGCATAGAACGTCAATCTAGTTGTACTGATACACCACAACAAACGACATTGTTGAGCGAAAACATCGGCTTCTTTTAGAAGTTGCACGGGCACTGCGATTCCAAGCAACACTTCACATTTCATTTTGGGGCGAATGCGTCCTCACTGCCTCATATTTGATCAATTCCATGTCGCTTTCTATTATGCAAAATAAAACTTTATTTGAAGTTTTACTTGGTTGAAGTTTTACTTGGGAAAATTCAAAGTATGATCATTTGAAAAGCTTTGGCTACCTCTGTTAGGGCACATGAATAGCAAGGCACGTGACAAATTTGCTCCTCGTGCTAAACCAGGTATTTTTGTTGGATATCCTAATGGACAAAAGGGATACAAAATATATGATCTAGACAGTAAATCAATTTATGTTTCCCGTGATGTTCAAATTTTGGAGGACATATTTCCATTTGCAATTTCTCCAGCAACAGATAGTGTTTAACAGCTTAGATTGGGTCCAGTACTGTCAGCCTATGGAAAAGAAACAGATCTGGATTGTTCACAAAACAACGATTGTCACGGCAGCCAGCGTGAATATTGTAGCCAATTCAGTTTTGCCGAGTTTTATTCCACTGCACTTGGACCTAGTGAATTGCATGCACGAGCAACTCAATCGGCTAGTACAATATCACCAATTGACCATGAATCATCTCCATCTCCACATGGTTTTCCTCCATCTGATAGTACTAGACTCGAATCCTTTAGAACCAATTCGTCAGAAGTCGAGATCTTGTCACCTGACCCCATTGGTTCTAACCTGCCTCATGAGACCGACAACATTGTTCCAACAGCTCCAATTGTTTCTGGCAAAAGACAGCGGCAGATTTCTCAATCATTATCTGATTAAAATAATACTCTGCCCCCTATCTCGCTCCTCCAAGCATCACATCGCCCTTATCCTCTCTTTCGGCCAACTCGACAGTATATCCCTTATCTCATTGTATTTCCTATTCTAAGTTTTCCCCTGCTCACACTATTTTTCTAGCAACTATCTCCTCAAGTGATGAGCCAAAATCATTTTTTCAAGAAGTAAAACATGCACATTGGGGGGATGTCATGGCCAAAGAAATTTCTGCTTTAGAGGCAAATCATACTTGGACTTTGCAACCCTTACCCCTGGTAAACGGGCTATTGATTCCAAATGGGTTTACAAAGTCAAATACCGTCCCAATGGTAGTATTGAACGTTATGAATGTGTAGATTTTCATGAGACATTTGCCTCGATTGCAAAATTGGTTACCGTCCACTGTTTGTTAGCGATTGCTTCGATTAAACATTGAGAATTACACCAACTAGATGTGAATAATGCCTTCTTGCATGGTGACTTAGAAGAAGAGGTTTATATGAGAATTCCACTAGGATTTGCCAAACAGGGGGAGCACCGAGTTTGTCGATTATAGAAATCTTTGTATGGTCTTCGTCAAGTATCCCAAAATTGGTATCACAAATTCCCTAATGCTCTTCTTTCCATTGTATTTCAACAGTCTGATGCGGATCACTCTCTATTTAACTTTTTGGGTCCTACGGGATCTTTTCTTGTTGTTCTTATCTATGTTGATGATATTATAGTCACAAGAACAAACTATGCTCGTATATCTAAGCTGAAACATTAATTAGATACTAAATTTCACATCAAAGATCTTAGCAAACTCAAGTATTTCCTTGGAATAGAGGTGGCTCATTCTGCAGCAGGGATTGCCTTAAGCCAACGCAAATATGTTCTTGACATTTTAGCCGAGAGTGGTCTTACAGGGTGTAAGCCATTCTCCTTTCCCATGGACCAACAACACAAGCTTTCATTGGATTCTAGCGAGATTTACAATGATCCCGAACATTATCGTCGCCTGATAGGCCGACTTCTCTATCTCACTATCACTCGTCCTGACATTAGTTATGTCGTACATATTCTTAGCCAGTTTATGCATGCACCACGACTACCACACCTCGATGCCACTAATAGGGTATTACGTTATCTTAAAGGAAACCTAGGACAAGGTATTTTGCTTCCTTCAGATAGTTCCTTGTCTTTGCATGCTTATTGTGATGCAAACTGGGCAGGATGTCCCATGACCTGTCGATCTACCACTAGTTATATTATCTTTCTTGGACATTCTCCTATTTTATGGAAATCCAAGAAACAAACGGTGGTTTCCCGTTCTTCTACTGAGGCTGAATATTGTGCCATGGCCACCACTACTAGTGAGGTCATTTGGCTTTTGAGACTTTTACGAGACCTTCAAGTGACATACACTTCACCAATTCCTTTGTTTTGTGACAATTAGGAAAACACATTGAAATCGATTGTCACTTTATCGACAACATATTCAATCAAACGCCATCGTTAATTGACCTATTTCTTCACAGTCCCAACTGGCTGACATATTCACTAATGCACTTGGGCACGATAGATTTCATGAATTGTTGATCAAGTTAGGTAGTTCAATGCTTCATGCTCCAACTTGAGGGGGAGTATTACGGGATCACTTCTTGCCATTTAGGGATTGTTATCATATTTTATAGATTTAGTTTAATTGTAATTGATATACTTTGATTGTGATTAGATATGTATTTGCATGATATTAGGATCTAGACAAATTAGACAAATATGATACTTGTATATATATTCATGTACTGCAGTTGTTCAAAGTAAGTAAAAAGAAACAAATCATTCATTTATTTGACAACCTTAATCTTAAGATATAGTCACTAGCAATAATAATTTTAGCTACAACAACCCAAAGTTTTGGGTTCTAAATGTGTTTACAGTTGCTTAGTGCTTACAAGAAAAGTGCAGAATAAACAAGTTAACTTGAAACTTACGTCAACAACTATCAAGCATCTAACAGAGCATAACAAAATTGAAGCCACCATAAATTTTAAAAGAATAAACCTCTCTTGTAATTACAGTGTCCTATGTGACTCTGTGATCAAAACTCACCAACACTTATTCTTCAGTTATGCTTTCTCAGCTGCGGTTTGGTGAGAGGTCTCTGCCAAAACCCTTCTCGCCTAGCCTCCTTTCTCTTGGCCATATTCACTCCATTGGACAGTCCTACACTATCGACGTAAAGGAGACTTCAAACATCTCCTAGCTTGGTTAGTCCTCTCTGCCATAGTTTATTTTCTTTGGTATGAAAGGAATAACTGAGTGTTCAATCACAAGAGCAAGACTCAATTAATGTGTTATTATTGATGAGATCTACAAAAAAAAAAACAGATTTTTATGTTGTTGGTTCTAGGGGGGTCAATTTTTAACATGCAGCGGATTTTTCAAGTGCGTTTACCAAGTTACTTAGTGGTTCATTTTAAGGGGAGGTGCAACACACATGAACAAAACACAAAGAACAAGGGGCAAGCATTTACATGGTTCGGCCAAACCCATATTTGGCCTACATCCATGGGACCAAGTCCAGTCGAAGCTAATCCACTATATAAACAACACATTACAAGACAACTACAAGTAGAATCGAAATACAACAAGGTACCATCCCTCATCAGTTGTAGCCATTCTCT